>BQNB010005654.1:0-101171 GCA_026074375.1 Tanacetum coccineum
TGTTTTTTCTGGTTTTTTTCAATTTTTTTTTTTTTATAATTTTGTATATGTTATAAAACTGTGACACGAAAAATACGAAATGAAAATTATAAAGTTTAACAAGTCAAAAGCATGAAACTGTCAAAAAATACGGAACGGAACCTGAAATAAAACTGCGCTATACTACAAAAAAAGGGTACAAAAGTAATCTTTTGTACCTTTTTTATACTTTCTGTCGGGTCAGGGGGTACCAATAGTAGCACCCCATAAAATTATGTGGACAACAACATGTCACTCCAGTTGTCACTCTGACATTTATTTTACATGTCTACTTCTTTCCAACCACAATTGCTATTTTCTCTAGTTTCCTAAATTTGTAGAAAAAGTTACATGTATTTTATGTTTAACATTTCTAAGACTAACGTTGGTCAGATTAGTATTTGTACATACATGTATAAAGTTAATTTTGATATGTGTTACATGCAAAAAAAAGAAACAGAAAATAAACACTTAAAGTACCACCTATCTTTATTTTCTAAAACTCTTTAGTTTAATTCTCGATCGGTTCTTATCCAAACCTTTTGATCAAAATAAAGTCAAAACTAACATCCGTTAAGACAAGTGTACGTGGTAGAAAACAGGAGTGGAGCTAGTAAGGTGACTAGTGGTGTTGAGTCACTCTTAATCAACTGATTTCATTCATTATTAGTTATATAGACTAAAAGTTGATTTTCTAGTGATTGTTAAATTCAAAACCCTTATTCTATAGGCCGGCCCCTCTTAACTTAAAATTCTAGCTCCGCCTGTGATAGAAAAAGCAATGTCTCAAACCATGCATTGATTCGAACAAAATGCATACTGATTATAGTCCAACAACTCTTTTTTTCTTCTTCTTTTTTTTTTGAACGGCAAATTGAAATTAATAAAAAAACTAGCAAGAAGCTAGAAAATTACAACCCCCCTATCAACAAATGGACAAAGGATAGAATCGATCTCAAACTCTACCGCGAAAAAATTGGAATCTCGTAGGAAGCGCTTCAATTGATTTCCAAGCTAGTCATATTCATATTTAATCGGGACACTTTTATCCAATGAGTTTTAGACATCCCACTGTCAGAGACGTTGATCATCAATAATATCTCCAAATAGAAGCGACAGAATACTTCCCCGATCCCTTTAAAGCCAGAAAACATATATCAGGGACACGGAATTAAGCACGAATCGGAATGAGCCAGGTCCATATGCTCTTGAATGTGACTGCTCGATTCCTCCTTAATGCTTGCGACGAAAGTTATTATCAGGTTGGGCTCATTATGCTTCATACAGATTGTCACAACATATTAAATTATTATCAAAAGAGCATAAATACGGGGGAAATAAGAGCTTCAAAGGCTTGCTGCCAATCCAAAATATCGTCTCCCAAAATTTCGTTAGTTTCGCCATTGACCACTTTAATATACATAAAATCACGACATGTTAATACCTTGATCTTTCTACTTCCTGGAATTCATTAATAATATCCCTCCTGCAAGACCTTGCTAGCATATTTAGAGCACTTTATTTCTCTCACCACAACTCCGCTAAATAGGCCTTAATTACTCTAGACCATAAAGACTCAATATGGGTTAAATCTCCAGAACCAATTTCATCAATAGGCTCTAATAAGAGCAAGAAAAGGCCTTGGAAACTCCAGGCCCACCTTTTTACTTTGGCCGCCAACACATGTTTATTTAAACCAAGAAGATTTGTTTTCTTTTGAGCTCCATGTTCATTAAAAAAACTGGAATCGGATAGATTCAAGCGAACGAATAGCACCGTTAAGGGACTTAAGATAGACATGTGGAATATCGGTATCGAACCTAAGACGATTTTTAAGTAAAGTAAGCCTACCTCCAATGAAAAGAGACTTTAATTTCCAATTGGATAAGCGAGATTTCACATTATCAATAATTTCCGTTCAAAGCTTGTACACGGGAATGTTGCTCCACTTTTGTACCTATGTAAGTAAACGTTTCGTATTAAGAATTAGACAACGAGTTTTGAAGCCGCTACTTTAATCCTTGTCAGTCCACCTTAAACCCCACATAATCTTGCTTTTAGACATATTGATACGGAATTCCCGAAGCTCGAAGAAGCATTCAAAAATAACAAGAGTATTAATATTATTATCACACCATTGACACAAAATGCATCGTCCGCCATAGAAACATATGGAGAAAGATTCACATAGGATTCGATGAATTCCTTTGAAATAAACCGACGTTCCACATCACTTTGAAATGATAAATGTAGGCTCTCATAATTAAAATAAAAAATGGAACGGAGATAAAGGGTCACCCTTGCTTAAGCCTTTGAAGAATGAAATTCTCCGTAGGACTCTCCGTTTATGATGATGGAACCCCTCGAAGACTTACTTAAACACTTTTGGATTCCAATCGCAACTGATTGCAAAACCAAATTTTTTAGTAAATCATCCAAGAAATCCCAACGAACCGAATCATTAAGCCTTTTGAAAATCATAACTTGAAGATTAAGGATTGCTTTTTCTTGGACTTACACATTGATATGACCTCATTAAGAATGAATTGACCATCTAAGGTTTTGTCTATCTGAAATATAAAGTGATTGAACTTCATTAACAATATCACCCAAAACTCCCACAAGACGATTGGCCAAGATCTTAGCAAGTTTAATTCTCGATCGGTTCTTATCCAAACCTTTTGATCAAAATAAAGTCAAAACTAACATCCGTTAAGACAAGTGTACGTTAGGTAGTAATATGGAGCGGATGCTAGTAGGTGATAGTGGTGTTGTGTCACCCTTAATAAAATGATTTCATTCATTTATTAGGTATATAGACTAAAAGCTGCTTTCTGCTACGAATTGTAATGGGTGAAAATCATTAATAGTAAACAAGTTTGGAGATCTGTTACCCAAATTTTGGTACCTCAATTTTTATATCAATCACTAATAACCAGCATAAGTTTTAAACTGTTCCATTTTTGTTAATTTTCATGTTATAGTGACTCTGAACGATAACATTCTCAGACTTGGTTATTATTTTTTTGTAGTTATTTCTATGGTTTAGTTGTGCATTAACGGGTTTGTACACTACAGTTGGTTGGAAGTAGTTAAATTCAGAGGGTGGGTGTTTTAAATTAATCGTACAACATGTTATTGAATTCATGATTATTTGAAGGTATCAAATTGGAATAGTTTTGAAAGTTTGATGGTTTTTATGGTTAATATAAACTTTGAGGTATCAAATTGGAACACTATAAAACTTGGTTATATTGTTAATTCAAAACCCATTATTCTATAGGCGCGGACCCCTTCTTAACTTAAAATTTCTCCGCTCCGCCTGTGATAGACAAAAGAATGTCTCACAACAATGACATTAATGCTTATAGTCCAACAACTCTTTTTTTCTTCTTCTTGTTATTCTAATAAACTAAAACCGAACCATTTGTTGTTAATTGTTATCTAGCAGGTAAAACACTCAAACCCCTTGATATCGATCTCAAAGAGTGGTGATACATCTGCGTAGCTAAATGTAATGAAAATGCTTAACTTTTTCGAGAATTGAATCTCGGCTTTTTTGCATGATAACCCGATTTGCAATGTGATATTAATAAGTGGAAGCGTTTGTCTTGGTTGACATTGCTCATTTCTGAAAAATGTCCTATTAGCTTATACTAAATCTGATATATATTTTTCATCTTTAACCTCTTTAAATTAAGTATGATTCCTTATCTAGTTTGAATCATGAAAAAGATTCCAATGTTTTATTCACGTACTTGTCTACACTTGATACTTGTGTAAAGGTTACAATAGCCATAAGCATTACTTAATTAGTAGTTTTATACGTAATTAAGTTAGATGCAAAATTAGAGCTGTATTTAATAGGATATATATAATGGCTTCAACCAGAATTGTTAAATCT
Source organism: Tanacetum coccineum (assembly GCA_026074375.1). Taxonomy (NCBI): domain Eukaryota; kingdom Viridiplantae; phylum Streptophyta; class Magnoliopsida; order Asterales; family Asteraceae; genus Tanacetum; species Tanacetum coccineum. The sequence goes on from BQNB010005654.1 coordinate 3,923, forward strand.
CTTGAAGCACGCGAACAGTAGGGGATCCAATATTTGTAAAATATGTACACACATTTCCTAGTTAATTTTTATTAGTATCAACTAAAATGACTATCAAAAAATGGAAAAAGGCACGCACTTGACTCGTATTTCCAATATGTACGATTCGTATTTTCATTAAGTATGGTGTCGACTTCGAGAAACATTCTGCCAACCAAACACGTTATGGAATTGGAATCAGATTCCAATTCCATCAGAATCCTGAAGATTCCGCGAATCAAACGCACCCTTAGAGTTGAATTCATTATGTAAGATTACAATCTCAAAATGATTTTTTTTTATTTTTTTTTTAACATCTAAGCTGTAATAGCTGTATCATACTCTATATAATAAGAGGAAATGATCACTGCTGCACACAGCAGACAACTTGCCTGCTGTTTTAGTGTATTTTGGAGACCCTCTGATGAATAGTGTCATCAGACCCTCTGATGAACAGTAGCCCAACTAATCCAAAATACACTAAAACAGCAGGTAAGTTGTCTGCTGTTGCAGCAGTGATCATTTCCCCATATAATAATTATGTCTGGTTAATATTTAATTGGTGGCAAGTATAAGCGTGGTAAGAGAGAGTGCATGCGAAAAGAAGCCAAGAATTGAATGTCTGGCTTTAAATTTGTCGTTGCATGCATTATCACATGTACCATCACTTCCTATTCATTAGGATATGATACTTTTTGGCTTTTTGGGAACTCTTTTTATGTCTTTTGAGTATCATTGTGTAATACTATAGATTATATATTATCATAAGGTTGTAGTTTAAAACTGAGAAAAGTTCACGTGTAAGATCGGTTCAAATCGTGTTTTTATAATTTGACAAGTATTCTCTGTGTAGATTCAGGTTTGAATAGCTTGGAGACATTTATTTTTCTACGCTTCATAAAACAAATATATGGAGATGGCTACTAATCATACAAAGGTTAGAAAGGTCGATGAGCATGTAAGTTGACTAGTCGAGATCATATAAACTCAAACTGTAGACTCGATATGTTTCAAGCTTGATCCTTTATTATAATGAACATTAATTTAACATCTGATACAAGCTCCAAGTCATTGGAACCATAGGATATCTATGTGACATTTAGATTTCTACAGTTATTGATCGATACTTTTGATTGCATAATATGGCATTACGCTTTTATGGAGCGTAACTTCACAGTAATTACTCGAGTTACATATTTCTATAGTTTATCAAACCGGTGTTTGAGAATGAGTTTACAAGATTCTACGTCTGTAAAACTGTAAAAAAAGTTAATGTTTAACCAAAATTGTATTTTCTCTTGACGAAAACACATAATCTAATTAAATAGATACAGAGTACAGACAATGACCATCTATTTATTTGTTTAACATCTGTAAGACCAATTTAATGCCAAAGAAAAGAACAACTATCAACATCATTGTCAATAACAGCATTTTAAATACTAAGCTAATCCAAGTTCTCACCAAACTTATATGTAATTTATATTTAACAAAAAGTCGTATGTATAAAGTTTATATAACATGCGCCGTCAAAAATAAACGCATTCTATTAAACTAATAACGTTGAAGAAACATATGTTGCTCTTTTACTAAATTTTAATTTATTGTTTCAAATTTGAACCCATATATGGTGTATAGGCAAATAAAAATATTATTACTCCAGCTAGTTTTCCTTAAAAAGAAACAATCAGTTAAAACCAGATTTCACAATACTACTACTACTTAAGAACTTTTCTAGTTTCTTAAGGTAGTTCCAACAAAGCACAAGTGAGCAAACACTTTATACTGAAATATTCCATATGAAAATGCCACTTCTCTAGCTTAGGCACATAAAAGTTTCGAAAAACAACAAAATAACACAATTATTACATTGCTTATGAGGCCTGAGATTCCAAAGCTCTCTTCCGAGCAGCAGCTCTCTCTAATGCCTTTAGCCTGTTGGATTCTATACGGGCTTTCACTTCTTCTGACATTTCGATACTATTGGCATTGGTTGTCTGAGATTTTGGTTCTTTTGGTACAGTTGTATCAGCAATAGTACCCTCATTATTCAATGACGGGGATGGTTCCTAGCAACAGAGAAAATTCGTTAGTTTTTGTTTGAATATATCGACATCAGAGGCAGAATATTTGACAAATTTATTTACGATGGGTCAATATGGGTTATAGATATCTCAAAGTAGCTAAAAATGGGACATGGCTAACGGGTAAAGTGCCAAAGTGTATAAAGTATCTCAAATCATTTACTAAAAAGTTTAGGTTATTATTGTTATTTTATTGTGTGTGATCATAACACATTCATTATTTACAAATACCAAACGTGAACGTGATTTCAGAACCCATAATGGGCCATTTTTAGACCCTTGATAGAGAATGACTAAGTTCAAACCAGACATGTTTTGATCCGTCACCAACTCATCATGCATCCTCTAATAAAAATTTGGCCTCGAAACCCTGATCAACCACTAGTATTCTGTTTATGTAAACGTTGACATTATTATGCAAACAAAGCTACATCAGGCCATGCCGTCAAGTCTTTTACTTTATTCAAAGTAATTAACATATTAAACTTGAATGTATGCTATACAGACACCGTATGCATATACTCAAACTCAATATGGTGGAAATTGGAATTATGCTTACTTCAATAGTACTTTGGTAGATCTCGTCAAACAGATCATGCTGGAAATCATCTGTGTCATGATTTGGCAAAGTATCCTCCGAGTGAGCATTTGGTTCTTCTAAGTCGATACCATCTGCACATTGAGAAAACAAATACGCCATATCAAAGTTGATACTTTCATTACTCAACTTTGATTTCAATAAAATAAAATAAAAAGATTGCAGTTGTACTAGAAGCTAAACGCTACAAAAAATGATACAGTAGTAAAAAAATAAAAAAAAATGTAACACAATCATTTCTGTAATAATTTTGAAAACTTCTGTAGAAGTAACACCATGTGAGAGACTGAAGAAAAGCTGTGGCATGAGAGCATCAGTGTTTAAGGTCCCTCCGCTTGTTAGTACAGAAAACTAGTGGCTTTTATCTTTTGTTGACCAATTGTACTCTCATGCTTCAGCGCTTTTATGACAATAACATACTGGAAATGTACTTGAGAATCTATGATTAAATACTAGAATAGCTTCACCTTGAAGAAGACAGATTTTGCAGTAGAATTGTATATTATGTACATCAAATAAAAAGTGACATGTATCTACGTGGCATATTATATACCTTGTTCATTGTTCGGGTCTTCATGTGGTTTAGGTGTTTCAAGTAGCTTGGCTGGGTCACCTCCATTTGCAACTTTTTCTCGCAGATCCCGCATGCATAGCTGGTTAAGCCAAAGGTTACAATATTAACATAAATATCACCGTTGCGAAAAACAAAATAAGATTATCGTAAACCAAAACAGCAAGTGCAATTCTTATTTAGATGTTTGAGTGTATAGCAGAACCTTGTATCCATGACCAAAACTTTGGTACAATCAGTTTAATAACTATTTCAAATAATTGTAGCTTACAAAATGAAAATATATACCACTGAGCCAGGACAAACTTCCACCTTAAACTAGATTCTGATATACGAAACTGAAAAGAAAAAGAAAAAGATCCACCAACCACTGTAGATAATCTATGATTAAGAAAATATGCCCATTTCTATAAGAAACTGTTCTCTGCTGTATTCTTTTTTCCCCAATAATCTTTCATTTCTTTTACTTTTTTCAGTCCTTAGTGAATAAACACAGGTATTTAGTCGCTCTAAGCAGCCTATTGCTCAATGGTTCACTTTTTATCCGGCATGAACTAAACCCCTCAATTTTTACAGTTTGATGTGAATTGTGAAGATATAATACCCAAGATAATTGAAAAGGCATGTATGCTATATAAACTGAGTTTATCATAGAATCACCAACATCGGTCAAATGAACATTCAAATTCAAACAGTGGGAACATTTCTGACATTGCTGGCACTAACTTAAATAATCATAGATTAACGATTTGACATTAATAGTTGCATCAGCTGACAATAGACATTCAATTATCATAAGCAGTGTAATTCACTATCATTTCATCAATATCATATAACCCCATCAATACATTACCAACCACCATTCAATCTGCATTTGACATATATTAGCAATTCAGCATCAGTTGACCAGTGAAATTTTTATATAATCATCAGTGTAGACCACTAACACTCAATCAACATCTTTTAACTAATAGCAACACATTAACAACCGCATACAGTCTGCATTTGACTTATATAATAGCAATTCAACATCAGTTGACAAGTGACATTCAATCAACATCATTTAACTATAGCAACACACTACCACCAAGCAGTTAACCTTAGTCCAGTTCTCTCTTGAGCTAGAGGGCTGAAAAAAAAATACTATTTGTTGTTTCATAGAAAATTGCATAAAAGAAATTGTGTCTAGCTATAATACCGCCTCAACCTTGTATTCTTTTAGAGTCACTTAAACAAATTTTGTGAGGTGAAATCAAAGAGGTGATGTTTGTAGGATAAGAACAAAAATTTGTATTTGAACTGTGCAGTTAGAGCATTAGGAAGCTACAGAATGTTCCAAACCACAGTTGTTAGGCTAGCAATGTTCTTAAATTTTCAATTTGACCACTGAAAGGTTCTAAACTATGAATGTACTAGTATAAAAAACGACCACACAGACATACAAAATACTCTGGATGTTGGACTCTCACGTACCGATCATGCGTTTTTTGTTTTGATTCAAATACTTTATCAACTACTGTAAGCAGCTTTGGCGGATATGTATACTTAAATAGTAAGACTATAGATTCCCCAGTGGATCAATTCTGGAGACTCCAACTGGCTTGGTTATAGCCTTCAGTCTACTTTAACTTAACATTGAAGAATATAATCTTCACTACAGCTTTCTGAATAAAATGAATCCACAGGAAAAAAAGTTAATCTCTATCTTCATTTACACATTCTGCTGCTCACATACATGATGCGTCTACGGAACCAACTAAGCTAATACAGAAAATCAATTACCCTATTCAGTAGCGCCTTAGTTAGCTTTAATAATGACAAAGGAAAGGTTTATACCAAATCAAAATATAAAAAGAAATAAACTAGCATGGATTTATACTCGGCCTTTACACCTGATAAGAAAAGAACATATATTGCATTTTGTAATTGCAACTGGTAGCTGGATGAAGTACTTACCTTGACACGTTTTGAGCCACCAACTTGTTCTAATTTGTGAATAAAGTGGTCGAATGAGTAGTAGGGAATCAGTTGTGAGTGCCATTCTGCATACAAGCTTAACAGATTCCCAAGATCACTTGTCTGCAAATTATTTCATGCAGTTAGATAAGATTCAATTCTTTTAGCTCAATGAAAAATTGTGGTCATCTGCACAGTTCATTTAAAACACAAAATTTCCATAATGTTGCATCCAAGTAGCCAGTTTACAATTTCTGATATATGTCATCATGTTCAGTGCATCTGTTATAAATATGGCATTCCACCTTTTATGGTTTTGTCACTAGATGAAAATCAACAAAATGTGGCCCGAGCAAACTCAGTAACACTATGTGTCACTGAATACTCAACTACAGACAACTCATTCACTAGTTCATGATCAAGACATGCCGGTTTATAAGGTCACACATGAGGATAGCACACAAGTGCAAGAAAAACATACACAACACAGCAGGATAAGAGTATAGGGGTGTGCATTAGACTATTAGAGCATAATGTGCCACTAGTCATAAAAACTTTATCGCTTACCTGCATAATATCATGTCATAAATAAACCATTTGATATTATCACAAGAGACCAGCTTGTCGGTTCATTAGAGTAACAAAAACAACAAGGCCGATAAACCATGCTCTGTCTATCCCTCAAACACCATCACCTTGACTTCCTACAACGTTACCCTTCTCTTTTACCACATTAAGTATAAGAACATTTAAGCTGTGCTAATTTAATAATCCAGTACAGCCATACATGTTTTACCATATGTAATCTTAACATCACTTTGTATGTATAAAAGTCCTGATGTAAATTATATATATATAGCATCATCTACACTCTAAATAAAAGTTTCAACTAATGTTCATTTCAACTAGGGGTGCAACCGAGTCAAGCTTTTTCCTAGTGAGTTGTTCGGAAAAGCTTCATTGAGATTCGAGCTTGAGCCTAGAAAACAAGCAAAAAAAGTTTAACAAGGTGCGCTCGAGCTTATAGAGTCTTAAGTTGAGTTCCTATTGAGCTTTTGAGTGATATATTTGTTTCTATACAAATTTCTCCAAAAGGTTTAAATTGTAGGGAAACCCTCTGGGTGCCGACTAACCCTTCCCCAAGTTTGTATACAAATTTACGTATGAGTTAATAGCATATGTATAGATATTTATTTTCGACGCAAGTATATTATTGTCGCCTTGGTTGCATCCTAATTTCAACTAAGTTTCTCAAATTTCCACTCATTCTAAGGCTCCAAATAATCAAAATTAACAACATTCATAAATACTCAAACAAAATCAAATAAAAACTCAAAAACACAAAGCAATACCTCGTGACCACGACCGCGGCACTTAAGCGCCTTTGGAAAATGCTTGAGAACAAATCCTAAACCATCATCCGAAAGCAAGAGTTCCGCCGTAAGCTTCGGTCTAGTTTTCGGAACCTTCTTCGGCTTTTCAATCTGCTTCTGCGGTCCGCCGCTGGGTTTAAACGGATGCGAAGTTGCTGCTGGTTTGTTACTAAACTGATCATTATTGCTGGAGTTAGGGTTAGGGTTAGGGTTTGATGGACAGTCACGTGACCAGTGACCGGGACGGCCGCACTTGTAACAACCGGTCGGTGCTGCACCAGCGTTGCTCTCCATTGATTTGATTTGAATTGATTTAGGGTTTGGATTTGGGATTTGATTTGATAAATGTGATTTGGGGGATTTTGGTTTTGGCGGGAAATGAAAGAGTGTGTTTGGCGGGATTTTTAGATGTAGTTGCATTATGGTCCTTTTAAGTTTATTTATGTCAAAATTATAAAATGGGGTTTTTATAAGTTATTTTGTAAAATATTTAGGCATATTTAAACTTTTTTTTTAAATGGGCATGTATAAGTAAGGATGACAACGGATTGAGGAATATCGATGATTGTATTTACCATTCTCATTTTCATTTCCAAGTCTCATCACTGTACCCACCTCCATCCCCATCGGGGAATCGTTTTACATCTTCATATTGAATGATCTTTTGTCGAAGTTGTCTCGACCTCTTGATCCTCCGTGACTTTGTCCACGTCCACGACCTCTAAAATTTTTGCCTCCTCAAACACCTCAAGAACTCCCTCCTCCATATATTTATGGTGGTTTCTTATCTCCTAGCAAGTTGTATTGAAACGTCGCCTTTGCCGAAGTGGCGTGTCATTCGCTCCTCAATTGACTATAGATAACTTAAACAAATCATGAATGCTCGATGTTTTAAGATCTTTAGTACCCCCCCCCCCCCCCCCCCCCCCCCCCCCCCCCCCCCCCCCCCCCCCCCCCCCCCCCCCCCAACCATTTTTTTTTTAAAACAACAGTGTTTTGAGTGACCACCATAATTGGATCAAAATTTTCAAAGTTACTTACGATAATTTTCTCAACAACTTGTTAGTCTTCCATTTCATCATCACCAGCTTTTCACCTAATTAATCAAATCGGTTAATCCAAATGAATAGTCACTTAGTGACTCAATTTCTTTCATTTTCATATTCTCGTAATCACGTATGAGAGTTTGTAGTTTTGTAGCTCACATTGATGTCTCCTTAAAAATTCTTGGTTGAATACCTCTTAAGCTTTTTTGGGAAGATTTACGGTGTGACTCCCGATTGAATCATACTTATAGCAGCTGCATTCCGGCTCCTATTTTGCTTCAAATCTTTCATTTGTTTAGCGATGCATATCTTAGTTAGATATTTGGCCTTTTAGGGATAACTAAAAGAAGAAAAAGTCATTAATTTATATATTTGGTAACCATGGTCAAAATTCAATTTGTAACACATGCAAACTATTTTCTTTTATAATTAGTGTCATTTCATAGAGTTAAGTTAGTAATAACTATAATGTTTAAATGGTACATTATTTGTTCTAGTATGTTTTGTTTTTGTTTTCGTTTTCTTTTGTGTGAAGATAAATTGTATATATAATCACCAAAAGCTTATATGGTCACGGTAGGATACATAGCCCCCTCAATAAGAAGATCAAGACATCTTGCCTTTCTTTCATAGCATTTGTTGAAATAATTACATGTGTGTAAATAAATCACATTTGTATAATAGTACTTGTCCAAGTCAAATCCAATAACCTAAAACATATTTAGACCTCATAATCCTTTTTATATGTTCACATCATTAGCATTCCAATGCTTCTATATCTACCATATCATATCATGAAATGTGATTTTATGTATTTTTATCAAAATGAACTGAGGTATCTTTATGGGTCATATTGCTAGTCTCATTTAGTATATACTGTATGAGACTAACATCCACACGACTTGTGCTTATGAACACCACTTGTTACTCTTTCACCAGCTCTTAGGACCTGCACTAGCCCTCAAAGACACAAAAGAAAAAATCATAAGCACACGAAGTATCTGAAATGCCCCTTAAACACCACTATAATTTTTTTCGAAAAATACTCACAATTGGACTTTTTCAAACAAACTATATAAAATTTGGAACAAACATTAAAACAAATAACATATATAAGCTCGTTAATATTTATAAGAACAAAGTATGATAACACAAATGAAAACTCGAAGCACGATAGAGCGCTAAACCTTCCAGAAGCCAATACGCTGTATTCACCAAATCAAATACGCCGTATTGAGTCCAGAACTGATACTCCGTATTCAAAAATATGAATACTCTATATAAGTCCAGTAGATGAATACGCCGTATTCATTAAATTGAATACGTCATACTAATCTTGAACTGCTATACACCGTATCAATGCTCCGTATCTAGCTTGAAAACCCAATACGCAGTATTTATTAAACCGGATGCACCGTATTGGTATTCAGAAACACAACCTCTGCAAAACCTGTAGAATTTTGTAGAAACACATAAACACAAAAGACCAACCTTCTGTAACAGACCCAAAACAACCAAAATTCTGTAAATTTATCAACATGCATTGCCTATAAGGTTCGTCAAACATAACCCTTTTTCCTTAACACAATAATGGGTCACACCCGCCCAATCCAAACACCATTTAACACATTTACTAATACCCATTCATAATCATCATATCATACACACTTAACCCATTTCAATACTAACCAAAACACATAAACTAGAAATGATTTAACTTCAAAAAGTAAAAGACCCAATATAACATGAATATACCAAAATAAAAGATTGACACTTCGGGGCTTCGACTTTCACGATTCCTTGATCTAAAAGAGGTCTTCTACTTACCAAGACCAAACTACTTTTTCACCATTTCTGTTAATACATATATTCGCGCAAAAACGATATCTATATTTAATGATCTTCATGTTTTGATAATAACAAATATAATGTCATACTACGTAAAAGTTTACGTAAACAAGTTATTTAGTCGAAAGTTTGCTTGACATCAACAATTCGAAGTGCTTTTCTTGCGTCTTCTTGATAAACCAACGTTTATATAGAGATGTAGGAGGATTTGTTTGGGGAGTAAGAAGCCCCTTTGACACCTCTTCATCTGCAAATAATTCTCGATGTGAAAACACAGAGACAAGGGGCTGAGCTTTGAATAGGAAAAAGAGTGGATCTGCAGGGTCCCTAATGAATTGGGCTTATCGAAAAAGGCCTTGCAAGTGGCCGTGTTGATTCACAGGGATTCACGTGCCCATCCTACTAGGGTCAGAGCGTAAGCTAGTGATGCTTTCGGTACTGAACTATTCGCCATTAGGGTGCATATTCTACTGCTTCGCCTAGCAGCACGAGTTGTATTGCTCTCCCACAACCCGTTTTCACGTTTAGGCTGCTCCATTCGCTCGCCGCTATACGGAAATCGATTGCTTTCTTTTCCTCTGGCTAAAAAGATGTTTCAGTTCACTCAAGTTGTCTCTTGCCTGCCCATGGATCAGCAGCAGTTTGAATGATTAACCTATTCGGAATCTCCGGTTCTATGCTTTATTTTCAATCCTGAAGCAATTCGTCGCTTACTACGCCCCTTCCTGTCTCTGGGTGCTAGGTATCCACCAGTAAGCTTTCCTCGTTTGAACCTCGCCCTTAATTTTAGCTATGCCATCCTATGTGCTGCTAAATGGATGGATTTATTCAACGTCCATGATGATCAATTAATAGATTGGAAAACCGCCGAATCGGAAAAATTAGGGGTGCTTCAGATAGCTTTTTTGATCGGCTAAGTTTTTTCATGAGTTGGAGATAAGCGGACTCGAACGCTGACATCTCTCTCTCTCTTCTTTCTCTCTCTAGAAATCAACTCTCTTTCTCTTTTCTTGATCGATTCATGATTCGTTATATGAAGTGGAAGTGTTAATCGGGATCCTACATATCATATAGTGTAGAAACCATGTTTTATCTAAACTGTTAATACAAATATTCGCGCAAAAAGAATATTTATATTTAATGATCTTCATGTCATGATAATAAGAAATATAATGTCATACTACGTAAAAGTTTACGTAAACAAGTTATTTAGTTGAAAGTTTACTTGACGATGACAAATCACTTAAGGTATGAATATGGCATTATTAAACATAGTTAACGATCAATGAAAGATATTATCATTTGCATAAATCTTTTCTAATCAAAGGATTTAAGCTAACACATGATTAATTATAAGATAGTTATATTAATCATGTAAGACAAAATAAGATTAACTATAAGTAGAAACAATCTTTCCGAATCTTTCCAAATCTTTCCAAATCTAGAAAATCTTTCCTTATTGGTGATAAGAAATATTTTCTTCTAGAAGAATCTATTAAACTAGTTTTAATAAGTACAAAATAATATTTTGTACAGATTTGGGGTTAATAACAAAATAACAAATTTTGTCCCAGCTCCTCCCACGGATCCACCAAAAGCAATGGACGAATCCAGGAGATGGGGGATCTGTGGGTCGCACGTTTGGTTCCCCTGGGATAGATTTGAATTTCAAAAGGTTTCAAATAAATACCAACCTCATTCTTTCATTTTAAACAACTCTTGACAAATATTTTTCTCGCACATATTTTATCTTTTATATATTCTTTGATCATTATACTTGTTACATAATCCATTGCAAGTGATCAACTCATTCTACTCTTTAGTGAAGAACACTCAAGAAGACGTCAAGCTTCAAGTGTTATTAGTTTAGTTGTGTCATCACGTTTGTGATAATCATTCATCTTGTATATCTTGTGTTGTGTGTTGTGTGTATCATATGTGATTATAGAGTTAGTATTTGGAGCCATAAAATACATAGTGTGATGATTGGTTCTATCTCGAAGTAAAAACTTGATATTTACTAGTATCCGGAAAAAGTGTAAGCGACGTGTACAGTTTTCTTCGCCTAAAGGGAGCTTGTTGACATAGTAAAGATAACTCTCAAGTTGGGTACTTGGGGAGTGGAGTAGGGCGAAGAGGAGCTTCGTAGCCGAACCACTATAAATCATTGTGTCATCGGTTTGATCTTTCTTATCTTTACTTGTTTATATTTCGTAGATTAGTTACTTACTTATTGCATCGCTATCATATACACTTGTGTATATCTCTTGAGTTCACATAAGTCGACAATCTAAATTTTAATTTTAAAACGGTAAAAACTATTCAACCCCCCTTCTAGTTTTCACAAGTGGTATCAGAGTCAGGTTACCCAAGATCTTTAAGGTATATTGTACATTAAAGCTTGAATCGATCTATGGATTCGGATAAATATTTAGAAGGGCAATCTATGCAAATACCACCTCTTTTTGAAAGTGATCATTTTATATATTGGAAAAATAGATTTGAAACTTATGTGAAAGCAAAAGATTTAGATCTTTGGCATATTATCTTGAATGATGATTTTCCACCGGTTGCCAAAAATGAAGTTACTCAAGTTTTAGAGGATGTTCCTTTTGAAAAACAATCCGACGATCTTAAAAAAAACCTTGCCAAAAATAATGAAGCTAAAATGGTTCTTTATAATGCTTTACCTAAAAAGGAATACGAAAGAATTTTTATGTGTAAAACGGCTAAAGATATTTGGCAATCGTTGTTAATCACACATCAAGGTAATAGCTCCCCCTTAATTGACATATAGCAGCGGAAGCTAAATTAGGGTATTACTTCATGAATCAACAGTCATAATCATAGAAAACGACTCAAAAGAGATGTTTTGGAAAATTTAGTTATCATTCAATATTATTTCAGAGTTTTATAAAAGGAGGTCCCAAAATACATATGAAAACATAAAGTTTGAATGATAACAAGTTTCGACGTCCTCAAGTCCAATGCCACTTCGTGTAGATTGCTTCTAGTGGCTGGCTCTTTGTTTTTGCAGTTCCTGGTTTGATGACCCGCTTATTTGCAAGTCTGACACTTGACAGTGCAAGGTCATGTGTGATGCAGGATGCATTTCTTACACAGGAGAAGGCTTCCATATAACACCTGTAATTCAGTTAGGGTAACAGCATAAGCCCTAACGGTTTCTTGCCTTCTATTTTGTTGTTGTTGGTGATCATTGTTGCGGTTGCTATTGTTGTTACGGTTATACTGGTAGTTGTTGTTGTTGGTGGTGAAGGTTCTTCCATCATAAAACTCTCGTTTGTGATCATTGGTTCCTTGCACAGAATTATGCTTTGTTAACTTGAGCATTTCACGCTCTGGGGTAAATGGTAAAAGCTTCCTTCAAAGTTTGAGCTTAACGTTTCCTTCAATCATTCTGGGCATTCCCCATTGAAGACATCATAAGTTTCTCAGAATTTGTACCATAGTTGGACATAAAACTGTGAATTCTTGAATCTTCTAATGTAAGTCTTGAGATCATTCCCTTTTACAGTCAGATTGTAAAATTCATCTTCTATTTTCTTAACCTCAGTTCGGGGACAATACTTCTTTATTAAGAGCTTTTTAAATTCAGACCAGGAAATCTTGTAGGCTTCCTCTATTCCAATAGGCTGGGCGAATGAATTCCACCAGGACAAAGCTTCTTCGGTTAGAGTACCAATAGCAAATTTCACTTTGTAGTCCTCAGTACAGTTGCTACGGAGAAATACCGATTCAGTTTGTTTAAACCCCATCGATGAGGCCACAGCGCAAAAATTTGTAATCTTAAAATCCGTACCTTTGAAATTTAAAGGTTGGCAGCTCATAAACTCTTTGTAGCTACATTTTATTGCTACAGGAGTTTCTCTTGGTCCGGTGTTCCTATTTGTATTATCTGTATTTGCCATGGTAGCAGCTTGTGCTTCTAGAGCTGCGTCAACACTATCAGCAACTAGTTTTCTAATGGCGGCCTGAGACATGGCTGGTGCTGCAGATGTTGATGTCCTCTTGGGAGCCATTCTATCAACATCTACAAGACAACACAAAATAAGAATATATCAATGTATGGATTCTTATTTGGTGTAAGTTCTAACAAAGAAATACACATTCTTTGATATTACATTGCAGGATATAACGATTTCTTTTTTGGATTGGCCACTCTAACAAGCATCTAACTCACTAGGTTTCTAGAGGACTGGTTCACTTTCTAGTGGTTTCATACCGCGACCACTTAGATAACTCATCAAAGGATAGTCTGGTGGTGGTGTAGGTGAAATCATATGTTCAATATCTTGATCATTAATCATATCCATGATATCTGGGTACAAAGGTTTGAGAAAACCAAATGGTAAGAGAGCCATAGTAACCTCTATACATAAAGATCGATACATCACATATACGGAATATAGTAAAAACAGACATGATATACATAAACGGTATCATAAAACAACGAGGTATAAATGGAATCTACCACTGTATTAAGTCATAACAACTTGCTGACAATATTTTAACAAATAGTCTAAATTGACATGACATTATTTATGCCACACATACAGTGGTTGGATTCTAACAAAAGTTGTAAATGATAAGGATCTAGTCTAGTAGTCTGGTGGTCCTCTATTGTGGTTCTTGAGCTCATGGATCTTGTATCAAGAACCAAAGCTGGTTACCACTCTTTGGAAAATTTGAGGACTTAATCATGCATGAATCCCATAAATCAAAGTATTCCATCCACCCAGGTTCTGACAAGAGTATCTATCTAAAGAAACTCTATATTGGTGGCCTAACATGAAGGCAATCATCGCTGAGTATGTTGGCAAGTGTTTAACATGCTCTAGAGTTAAAGCATAATGTCAGAAGCCATCCAGCTTACTGATACAACCAGAGATTCCTACATGGAAATGGGAAAGAATAACGATGGACTTCGTTACAAAACTACCCAAAACATCAAGTGGACATGACACAATTTGGGTCATTGTAGACCGCCTTACCAAATCAGCACATTTCATCCCTACCAGAGAGACAGATAGTATGGAAACCCTTACAAGGTTGTATATAAAGGAAATAGTTTCACGGCATGGAGTGCCGATATCCATCATATCGAATCATGATGGTCATTTTACATCCAGATTCTGGCAGTCAATGCAGAGTGCTTTGGGTACTCAATTAGACATGAGTACGGCATATCATCCCGAGACTGATGGACAAAGTAAAAGAACCATCCAAACACTCGAAGACATGCTTCGAGCCTGTGTTATAGATTTTGGAAAAGGATGGGAGAGACACTTACCACTGGTAGAATTTTCTTACAATAACAGTTACCATGCCAGAATCAGGCAAGCACATTTGGGCACAATATTGTGTCGAAAGTGCGATCTACCGTCTGCTGGCAAGTATGGAGATGTCCAACTCACGTTAAGACCTAGATAATCCATGAAACCACCGAAAAGATAGTACAAATCCGACAACGCTTGCAAGCTGCAAGAGACCGGTAAAGGAGTTATGCCAATATAAGGCGAAAGCCTTTGGAATTTCAAGTTGGAGACCGTGTTATGTTAAAAGTGTCACCTCGAAAAGGTGTCATTCGATTCGGAAAACGAGGAAAGCTTAACCTCTGGTACATTGGACCATTTAAGATCCTTAAAAGGGTCGGCCCAGTGGCATACAAACTTGAGCTTCCTGAAGAACTCAACAATGTCCACAATACCTTCCACGTTTCTAATCTAAAGAAATGCCTATCTGACGAATCTCTCGTCATTCCAATGAAAGAGCTTCGGCTTGATGACAAACTCAACTTTGTGGAAGAACCAGTAGAAATCATGGATCGAGAAGTCAAGCAACTAAGACAAAGTCGCATCCCTATAGTCAAAGTAAGATGGAACTCTAAAAGAGGACCAGAATTCACGTGGGAACACGAAGATCAAATTCGTGCCAAGTATCCACATCTATTTTCAAATATCACTCCAACATCCAACTAAATCTCGGGACGAGTTTTTTAAGGTTGAGAGACTATAACAACCCGCAATTCTCCTCTATGTAATTATCCATCTATTAAATTAGATGCAATTTTCCTCAGTGTAATTTCCATCTATTAAATTAGATGCAACGAGTTTCATGGAAAGATTTTTCCATCCATAATGTAACGTAACTTATATTACCAAAGTAAACGAGCTCAAAGACGCAACGTACAATGCAAATTTCATCAACATTTATGTCAAATAAACGTTATAATATGTCAAGCAATATGTTTTAATCACCATTTTACCACACGCTATCTATTTAACGTACTTTCCATAACGTAATATCAAAACGGACTTTAAACATTAACGTTTATATATAAAACCATAACTATAAGTAATGTTTACATATAAAACAAATGTATAAGATACTAAGGCATGTGTACAAGTTATCAATACATGAAATTCAAATTTCTTTTCCCTCCAAAACTAATGTACAACTCCTTAAAGCTCATTGTACAACCCGATAATGCATATCATTCAAATTTAAAACCATTTCCCCCACCAAAATCTTAGGCATTTCCTTACACACTTTCTAGTACACTGTTACAAGTCTCCTAAGCTCACATTTAAACAGTCCTTTCCTCCATTTCAGCCCTACTCATCCTAAAAACTAAAACCCTAACCCGAAACCTTAATGAATTTGTCACCCCCTAACTAGCTCGAACCAAGTTTAAACCAAGCAACCACCCTTCTTCATGACACACCACCTTGCTTACTACCTTGCTAAGCACCTCCATCACCTCCTTGTCACCACCCTAGCACCCTAGTACCTTGTCACACCCTTGCTCACTAAGCAAACACCCCTGTCACCCCCTTTGATAACCGAACCCCTCTCCATAACTTACACCTTGCTATGTTAGTCTTAGCCTCTAATACTCACCCTAGCTATCCCTTAGCTACCACTCCACTATACTTGGCTACCACTCCACTTAACTTGGCCTCTACTCTAAGGTTTCGACCCTATATATAGCTGAAACACACACACTTTCAAACTCACCATTTAAGCTTCATGCAACCTTAAAACTTTGTTCTAGTTCAAGCCAAGGAAGGAAAGGAAAGGGTTTAAGTCAAGAAAGAAGCCAAGGATTCAGAAAGATAGGTTCTTCAATTCATCTCCAAGTTTTCGAATCATAATAAGCAATTTCGACCCATTTAAGCTTTTGTAAGTCATTGATCTGTTTTATAAATTCCTAATATGTTATAGATCTTTAACAAGCTCTTATAGATCATATATAAGCTACTTGTTTAAGTTCTTGAACCACAAATTCATTTGTTTGGTTTTCCTAAACCAAACCATGCCCTAAATGCACCCTTGAAAACCCTAAAGCCATTTTTCGAAACCCTAATAAGCTAAAAGCTATATAGGGTTTTGAAAAATGGCTTTTAGGGTTATTTAGGGCACGGTTTGGTTTAGGAAAACCAAACAAATGGTTTTATGGTTCAAGGCTTATACAAGCAGCTTATACATGATCTAATAGAGCTTATTAAGGACCTAAAACAAGACAAGAGCTTATAGAACAAGGTGAAGACTTACTAGGGCTAGAAATAGGTCGAAATGGGTCGAAATGTAACCCGAAACTTAGGAGATGAATTTAAGAACTCTTCTTTTCTTATCCCTTGGTTCCAAAATAGCTTAAAGATATTTCCTTCTCTTCTAAGGCTTGGCTAGATCATCATTTGGAGGTAGTTTTGAGTTTGGATGGTGAATTATAAAAGTGTGCATGTATGAGTGTATATATATAGGGCAAAACTTGGAGTGGTGGCCAAGTAGAGTGGAGTGGTGGCCAAGGGATAACTAGGGTGAGTATGGAGGAGTAGCTTTGAAAGGTGTTAGAGGGTGAGAATGGTTCAAATTACCATGGTGGTGACAAGTAGGGTTTTACTTGGTGAGCAAGGGTGTGACAAGGTGCTAAGGTGCTAAAGTGGTGACAAGGAGGTGATGGAGGTGCTTAGCAAGGTAGTAGGCCAATGGGTGATCATGAGAAGGTGGTTGCTTTGTAGGAACATAGTTAAAACTAGTTTAGCGGGTACAGTCATAGGGTTTTCGAGTTAGGGTTTATGGTTTTAGACGAGTTGGTGTAATGAAATGGAGGGAAAACATAGTTTAAATATTGTGCTTTGGAAGCTTGTAACTTGTGCTTAAGTGGTTGTATGAAATCTTTATGAAAATTAGAGGGAAAATGGCTCATTTGAATCTTGTGCATAAACGGTTTATACTTTTGTGCATTAAAGTGTTATACTAGGGTTTTAGGAGGAATGTAATTCAAATTTGGTGCATTAGTAACATATACACATGCTAAACGAAGCTTGTACATTGTTTGTATGGAAAACGTATACGTAATCAGGGTTTTGATATAAACCTTAACGTTTAAAGTCCGTTTTGTATTAAAATGGTTATTAAAGGTATGTCAATAAAGATAACGTAATGGTAAAATGTGATTAAAACATATTGCTTGACATATTATAATGTTTACTTGACATAAATGTTGATGGAATTGGCATTAGCAGGTTGCGTGAGCTCGTTTACTTTGGTAATGTAAGTTACGTTACATTATGGATGGAAAAATCTTTCCATAAAAATGGTTGCATCTAATTTAATTAATGGAAATTACACTGAGGAAAATTAAATCTAATTTAATAGATGATAATTTACATAGAAGAAAAATATGGTTGTTTATAGTCTCCAATCTTAAGAAATCTTGTCCCGAGATTTAGTTTGATGCTTGGAGTAATTGTTGAAAAAGATATGTGGATACATTGGCACGAATTTGATCTTCACGTTCCCACGTAAATTCTGGTCCTCTTTTAGAGTTCCATCTTACTTTGACTATAGGGATGCGACTTTGTCTTAGTTGCTTGACTTCTCGATCCATGATTTCCACTGGTTCTTCCACAAAGTTAAGTTTGTCATCGAGCCGAAGCTCTTTCATTGGAATGACGAGGGATTCGTCAGATAGGCATTTCTTTAAATTAGAAACGTAGAAGGTACTGTGGACATTACTGGGTTTTTCAGGAAGCTCAAGTGTGTATGCTACTGGGCCGACCCTTTTAAGGATCTTAAATGGTCTAATGTACCGGGGGTAAGTTTTCCTCGCTTTCCGAATCAGATGACACCTTTTCGAGGTGACACTTTTAACATAACACGATCTCCAACTTAGAATTCCAAAGGCTTTCGCCTTACATTGGCATAACTCCTTTGCCGATCTCTTGCAGCTTGCAAGCGTTGTCGGATTTGAACTATCTTTTCGGTGGTTTTCATGATTAACTCTGTCCCGTGATTACTACAATCTCCAACTTCGGCCCAGCAGACAGGTGATCGACACTTTCTACCATAAAGTGCCTCAAATTGTGCTACCTTAATATTGGCATGGTAATTGCTATTGTAAGAAAATTCTACCAGTGGTAAGTGCCTCTCCCGTCCTTGTCCAAAATCTATGACACAGGCTCAAAGCATATCTTTGAGTGTTTGGATGGTTCTTTCACTTTGTGGATCAGTCTCGGGATGATATGCTATACTCATGTCTAATTGAGTACCCAAAGCATTCTGAATTGACTGCCAAAATCTAGATGTGAAAGGATTGTCACGATCTGATATGATGGATATCAGCACTCCATGCCGTGAGACTATCTCCTTTATATACAACATTGTAAGGGTTTCCATACTATCTGTTGCTTTGGTGGGGATGAAATGTGTTGATTTGGTAAGGCGGTCTACAATGACCCAAATTGTGTCATGCCCGCTTGATGTTTTGGGTAGTTTTGTAACGAATTCCATCGTTATTCTTTCCCATTTCCATGTAGGAATCTCTGGTTGTATCAGTAAGCCGGATGGCTTCTGAACTCGCTTTAAAACTCTAGAGCATGTTAAACACTGCCAGCATATTCAGCGATGATCACCTTCATGTTAGGCCACCAATAGAGTTTCTTTAGATCCTGATACATCTTGTCAGAACCTGGGTGGATGGAATCACTTGATTTTTTTATGGACTGCATGCATGATCAAGTCCCCAAATTCCAAAGATTGTTTAAACCCAACTTCGATTCTTGATACATACGAGTCCTTCAGGACTACTGCAAATGCTATTGTCCATTCCCTCGTCAGGTTTCTCAGTTTGATGTTTCTCTTCTTGATCGCGATCGTTTAGGCTTCTAGGATTTGTGATGGTAATTTTAGGTGAAGGGTCATGACTAATGCTCTAACTCGAAGTGGTTTGATTCGTTCCTTTTGGCTTAAGGCATCTGCTACAACATTTGCCTTTCCAGGATGGTAACGAATCTCACAATCGTAATCTGCGAGCAATTCTAGCTTATAGTAATAAGCAATAAGCTGCAAAATTGATTTTGAGATCAAAAATACAAAGATTATGGAATTTGGACTAAAAACATAAAACAATTCATGCATAAGGGTATATATTGTAACATTTGAAACTTATAAACTTTTTAGGCCAAAAATGTAATTATCCTAAAGTTAAACTTCAGGGGTTTGTTTTGCCATACTTGAAAGTTAAGGGTTAAATGTTTTAAAATCATATATAAAGGGATTAAATTGCAAACTAATATATATACCAAGGGTATATATTGTCATTTTTGAATTCTTAAATGTATAAAATGTAATATTTTTATATAAAAAAAAAAAAAAAAAAAAAAAAAAAAAAAAAAAAAATAAAAAAAAAAAAAAAATACATATAAAAATATATTTAAATATTATAAAACCTCGATTTTATTAAAAGCCCGACACATTTGTCGATTTTATCGTTCGATCGAAACACTACTCGTAAATAATAATGTTATATATATATAACATAATTTTATCTCTGCAAAGCTTTTTTTGAAGAAACCTTTAAAAAGAAAAAATCTTATCATTTAATCTATAACGTATCACGTTACTAGGGAATTTCATGGAGGGGATTTTATTTGGTAGAGCATTTGACGAGTTGCTGGATTACGATTTATAGTGTCCTATGCTCCTCTAAACGTTTACTACATGACCTCTATATTATGATAGCCCTAACATTGATGTAACACACCCCAAAAATCAGGACAACGCAAGCGAATTGTAACATTGGGGTTGCTACTTCAGGGCACAAACCCAAGTCACGGAAACGACGGACCTTAAAATGGACGTTTTTAATAAAGTCATATTCTATTTAATTAAAAGATCAGGTTGCAACATGTTTCAATTAATAATGTATTAAAAACATTGTCAAAACGTTTGTCGAATGGTATAACAAGTTATTAACATTCAAAAATATATATCCCAGTCGAGACTCGAATGCTCCCAATGCTCCACTAGCAAAATAGTAACCTGAAAATACATGCTAAAACGTCAACAATAATGTTGGTGAATTCATAGGTTTAAGTAAAAAAGCAGTATTGAAATAATTTAAGAAATATTTCAGAAGAAAAGTAGCGTTACAACATTTAAAAGTGTTATTTCCGAAATCCATCCGAAATCCAAGTAGTGATTTAATAAATCTAGTAATGTTCAGTAGTGGACCACAAGATCGAAGTATTGGGACTAAGTATACAGTATTCCGAATTCCAAACAAGTAATTAGACAAAGAGAAACAACATTCATCAAGTCTAAGTATATATTATTGCACTAAGCTCATGACACCGAAGCCTTAACGTACTTCAATCAATAGATTGGATTGCCCCACAAAAGTAATATAGGATGCTTGCCAACACCCGGACACCTCTAAATGTTAAATGCACCTGATCAAACTAGTGACCCAAGGAAAGGTGGGGATTGTCAGTCCCGATAGATCTATCCATAACACTAGCGCTCACTATAATAGCAATTGACGGTTCATGATAAATAGGGACTTCACGGCAATAAGGTAACTTATTCATTAATAATCAAGGCACAAGAAATCTGGATAGCATACACTTTGAAAAACACTTGTGTCCAATAGTAAAACAATCATGTCTAAAATTAACGGTTTAAATATAGGTATTCACGATCTCAAATCATGTAGTAAACAAATCATTTAAAAAAAAACTTGAAAGAAAAATTGCTTAGAGTTAAAAGAAAATACAACACTGAAAATTAAAACTAAGACAACTAACTACTTCCCATTTCTTCTGTCTTCCTCTTCTTTTATAACTGAGCAGCTTCTTAGTTGTGTTAGTTTGGTGAGAGGGGGAAAACAAACAATCTTGGCCCTTCAATTTCTTCAAAAAGCAAGCTCGGTCGTCGATATGAGCCTAGGGGGATGTGAGATTGCCAAATGGGATTAGGGTTTAAGTGGAGGAGGAGGGGCGAGTTTGTCCATGGGGTTTTTGAGGTTACAGGTTAGAAGAAGGAGTGTTAACCCGTGAGTGGGTTTTGTGTTCAAAAGAGGCGGGAAAAAGGGTTGGGGGTATAACAGAGTTATAGTTTCGGGGTTTGGCAAACATGGTCCCTCAAAGTGTTATGGTGGATTGCACCCATGGTCCTTGGTGTTTACAACTTTTGGGGACTTGGCAAGAATAGTCCCCAAAAGTTATATGACTTATTGCATGGTTCGTCCTTGGGTAATACAAGTGTGGGGAGTTGGCAGTTTTGCCCCCCCACTTGTTACTTTGAGTAGTTTGCAAAATTAGCCCTTGTCTTCTTTTCTTTTCTTTTCTTCTTTAAATATAAGTTTAGGGATTTACAGTTTCAGTCCCTAAACTTATATTTCTTTGACTTTTGGCTTCGGGGTTGACTTGGGTTGACTTTGACTTTGACCCGTTGACTTTTCTGTTGACTTTTTGACTTGATTGACTTTTCGGCTTCGATTTGGCTTTGTCTTTCACAGTCTTTTCCATTCCGAGTCCGGTTTTGTCGTTTTGGCTTTGTTTTTCGTCCTTTTCTTGGTTATCCGTTCCTGCACAACACAATTAGCAAAACAAGCGTATATTTGGCATTTTAAGTCCGTTTTTGGTTATTTTAGCTCGTTTTTAAAGGTAAAAGGTATGTGTAATTAAGCACATACCACTACCCAACAACATAAACGCACCCTTTGGCTGTGAATGAAACGTACCCTTGGTGCTAATATAAAAGCCAAACGGACCCTCGTTGATGCTAGCTAAAACCACAGAAAATGAACCCACCCTTAGGGTGGTTTATACACATCAAATGCACCCTATGATGCCACAGAAACGAACACCCCTTGGCTGCTATAAACCCAACGCACCCTTATTTCTTAAACAAACCCAATGCACCCTCTCCCCCCCGGCTGTCCCGAAAACAAACACCCTCGGCTGTCATAAATCATAAACGAACACCCCTAGTTGTTAAACCTGGATGCAAACACGTCGTTGTTGGCTGTTAAAATAAACCAGACGCACCCTGGGTCGTTGTACCAAACTGAACAAAACCACCCTCGTGGTGGTTTTCACCACAGAAACAAACACGCCCTTCGTGGCTGTTACACTCGAAAGAAAGCCAAACACACCCCTTATAGGGTGGTTGTATAGCAAACCCGACGCACCCTTTTATGGTGCTGTGGTGGTGGTCGTCGTGGAGTAGCAGTAAAGGGGGGGGGACTGTCGTGGTGATGATGATGATGGAGGTGGTGGTGTTGGGAGGCAGCGGCAGTGAGGGGGTGGTGGATTTAGGCGCGTGGCGGTGCGTGGTATAGGGGATAGAGTAGATCCGGTTATGGGAAACCTTTTTGGATTTGGCCAGAAAAGTCCGCCGGAAAAGTTTTCCGGCGGCGGCGACGTGGTAGCCGGCGGCGGCAGGGTGGCCGGCGGTGGGGGAGGGTGGGGAGAGGGGAGAGAGTTATTATATGTATGTGTGTGTATTGATAGAGATGGAAATGAATAAAATGTATAATTTTTATTTATATATAAAAAATATAAAATGAAGTGGCAAGTTAATAATAGTTGAGGGTTAAAAGTGTAACTTTTTATTATACTTTTGATAAAAAGCGGTTCGAGACTCGTTTGGGCGACTTAACTAATGATTCGACGCGCGAAACTTGCGCCGTTGTTTTCCGAATCATTTTTCCGATAAAAATGAGTATTTACACGATTTTATTTCATAATTGTTTCATAACATTTATTTAAAATGTTTGTTATTCATATATATATTTTTCCGATAAACTTTATCCGTAAAATGAATTTTATCTTCAATAATTGCGTTTTTAACAAACGTTTTTTATTAACAATATAATTAATTTATTAAATATTTTTATTTAATAAATTATGATAATTAAATATAAATTTTATTATTTTGGTTCGGCACGCGTTCTTCTCAAAATTTTTCAAGGACATTTCAGTCACCTTCTAACTGTTTTCGGATCTCGGTCAAAACTAAAAAGTTGTCAGGAATGTCGTTTCACATCAAATTACTTTAGAGTCCGAGTCGTGAATACGTGATTTAGATGATCGTTCTTATAAGTCAAGCCAGACCCTAAAAGTCAAAGATTGAAATCGTCATTCAAAATTTTGAAAATTCTCGGATGTTACATGTAAAGCTTTCGGTGGAGTTATGTACACTCCAGATGATTTTTATAATGACGCGATCTCTTTTAACAAGAACCGTTGGGCGATATGTGATTTGAATTGATCGGTGTGATCACCGATGATTTTTGAATTGATTTTTGCTTCGAAAAATTTCCAAATGCGTGACCATAATGTGAGAACATGTGAAACCATTCGAGAATGACATCTTTCACCCATTGCAAGTGAAATTGGGACGAATAAAACGATTATAGCGCTGGGACGTCGCTTCCTAAAGGAGGGGAGAGTGTGATAACCGACAATTTTTCAGAACTTTAAATGACTATTTTACCCTTTGACTTTTAGGGTTTGACTTGACTTTTGACCGTTTGACCTTTTATCGTCATATAAAAACAATTACTGCGTAACTAATAATTTTTTGGGACTTATTTTAATAATAAATCATAATTATTACTACTTAATTCTCATTTATAAATTTTTTTATCTTTTTCAAATTTATTTGGCTAAACAAGAACAACGCGTACCGACATGAATACCTATTTATTTTAAATTTAATTATCAAAGTTTATTAATAAAAATAAGTAATAAATTAATTATCATTTTATTTAAAAACATTTATTATTAACTTGAATATTCTAGTTAACGATTTATTTTACGAATAAAGTTTACCCTTGATACAGTGTCTAGAATAAACAAAACGAACATTTTAAATAAACGTTACCAAATATTTATGAAACATGGCTAAGTAAAAACTTATTTTTGATGGAAAAATTATCTGGAAAACAATGACGCAAGTTTCGTCTTTTGAATCATCAGTTAACTCGCCCAAACGAGACCCGAACCGATATTTTACAAAAATTTCTCAAAATATTACAATTTCAGTCCCTATGGTATTATTTACAACACCTACCCTAGACTAATTGAGACTTGTCATTTTTATAAAACTTTTGAGTATATAAATAAAACTTATTAAGGTTAAACTCATTTCTCTCATAATATACATATACAAAAACCCTAAACACTCTCCCCACTCCCTTTCTAATTATCCGGCGCCGTCACCGGAATCTAGCCAGATTCCGACCAACTCTGGCCACCTCTGCCATCGGCCTCCCCCCTCTTCCAACCGCTGCATGCTCACGCTACCCTCATCAACACCACTACCCGCCACTCTTCTCCACCGTGGCTCCACCCTCATGTCATCCCCATCGTCACAGCCACCATCACCATTTCCACGCCTCCACCACCACACCAACTCGTCACCATCCCCATATCTATACCATCGGTCGCCACCCACGACAGCCACCTAGCAACCACCACCACAACCGAACACCACCTGTTGTCGACGCCTCACGTCACCACGGCTCAGCTGCCACCTAAACCAAGGCCACCACCACTTCGCCCCTCTTTTCCGATTTGGATGATTGCATGTTGTATAAAACTAATTAATAATGGTTTCGGTCATTTAAACTTTGTTTCTTTGATTTGTTTTTATTTTATTCCATTTGAGCTTATAACTTAATTTCATGGTGTTGTTTAAGCTTATTTATTTTTTTCGACTTATGGTCG
Source organism: Tanacetum coccineum (assembly GCA_026074375.1). Taxonomy (NCBI): domain Eukaryota; kingdom Viridiplantae; phylum Streptophyta; class Magnoliopsida; order Asterales; family Asteraceae; genus Tanacetum; species Tanacetum coccineum. The sequence continues at coordinate 29,457 of BQNB010005654.1, forward strand.
GTTGGTATTAATCGGCTCAAGAACACACCCGAAAAAGGGATGTTTGTTTATGCTTTTATGGTGCATTTTATGGCTTAAGGGTGCGTTTGGGGTAACAGCAACCCTTTATGGATGCGTTTGGGTTAACAGTGACCGTTAAGGGTACGTTTGGTTTAATAACAACCCCATAAAGAGGTGTTTGGGATAGCAGTTAACACCCAACAGGGGTGTTTGGTTCAACCCTTAAGGGTGTGTTTGGTATTACTTATTTTGTCACTATTTGGTTTCGTCTAGATATATATATTGTAACATGGAGTATACTACAACTTTTATTGATTAAAGAGAAAAACATTGAGTTTTGTAAAAAAATGGAAATGTTGTATATACGAGGAGGTGATACCGAAATTTATAAAAATTTATATACTTAGTATTTTTCTTTTAAAACTTTAATTATTTTGGAAATCCGATAAACGGACAGAGATATAAAGTTTTAAGACTATTAAATTGTAATTATACAATAACAAGATGAATAATCGGAAACTATACTTTTACAAACGAGGTAACTATTTTAATTAAAACCCGTCAAGAAAACGAAATGCTAAATTACAAAATATTATTTTATAATTTCCGACTAATAGACAAAATAATAACTTTTGTAAAAACTTTGAAAGTGTCATTATTCTAATCTGAGACTTTAAAACGTGTATTTACTTTTAAGCAATAAAGTTTTTATTATTATTTATTTCATTTGGTGATTTCTGAACACGTGTCGAATTATGTTGTTTTAATTATTTTTCTCATCTCATATATATATATATATTCAAGTAAATAAAAATATATATATATAAATAAAAATATATACTAAAATATATATATCTATCATAAAAGTAGGGATCCAAGGAGAAGTAATTAAAATAAGATGTGAGAAGTGACTAAAACCCACATTTGAGATTCAACGACTTGCATTAGATGCAGTTTTATTCATATTAGATGCAACCATTTAGAGTTTTGAAACTTTAATTTTTATGCTAGGATGGTGCAAATTGATTTTCATCATGATTTTGGCACATGTAGTGATGAAACAAAAAACAAAGAAGAAAAAATAAAATGTAATTCTAATATACCGTATATGCAGTCTAATTAAAAGCTAGAAAACACATTATGATGCATATAATGCATCTAAGATTATAGAGATGCATCTAATTTAAGTTGGCGGCACCTCGGATATGTGTTATATTTACTTCTTATCCTCTTATTTTAAGAAAACTTCTTATTTGATCCTAACTCAATATATATATATATATATATATATATATATATATATATAATACAAAATATATACGTAAATATATAAACGTGTAAATAAGTAAACTATATTATTAATAATATATATATATATATATATAAATATATACGTATATATATATATACGTGTATATATATATATATATATATATATATATATATATATATATATATATATATATATATATATATATATATATATATATATATACGTACATATATATACGTACATATATATACGTACATATATATACGTACATATATATACGTACATATATATACGTACATATATATACACGTATACATATCAACACTAATACATAGTATACACGTAGACATATATACACGTATACAGATATAATAAAATTATATATATATATAAAATATATATATATATATATATATATATATATTATAAAAATATATATATATATAATACCATTCATATATAAAAAACACGTCGCACTTTATATTCTTGCCTTATTTTCATAAGTTATATAATATGTATATATACTACATACTTTAACTCGTTCTTCGACTTTGTCTATTTACATATTCATATATGATATCCGCCACGTAATATATATTTTCTTGTCCTTACGTAAAATGTACGGAATATATACCTACTTTGCTTTTACCTTTTCGATTTATTTTATTTAACCAACCACCAAACTATTACAATTTGAAATCCAAATCTTTTATCAATGTGTTGAGTTATTGTAATCATCCATCGGAAAACCCCAAATACATGACCCTAAACTGGTGGGTCATAACCATGAAGTTAGATGCATCTTCTTGATCGAGCCGTTCTGATTTTCATTATGTTTTTGCCTAATATTTGCATATCCGCCAATTGTTCTGCAACCTCAAGGTGAGTTCATAGCCTCGCATTTAAATATCTTTATGTTTTAAAAACCCGCGTGGGAGATACATGCTTGTTTTATAAAATCGAACATAGGTGATTTTATTATGTGAACGTTGCTATGAGTGTATTGTTGTGGCCCTTCCTTCATGAACCGTCAATCATCGCTAACCGGTGAACGCTGATGCTATAATAATAGATCTATTTTAGCCTAACGACCTGTCTGGCGTGTATTCCTTATGAGGGCATACGGAGACATATTGTATTTAGTATTAGAAGTGTGTAACACTATCACTCCATGTTGGTTACATGGTTAAGGTTCGGTTCGTGGCTCTAGCATCGTTGTGATTGTTCTATGAACTAAATATTTTGCTATGCTTGTGTTCAAAATGATTGTTTATAAACTCTATGAATTCACTCAACGTTTTTGTTGAGGTTTTAGCATGTTTATCTCAGGTATATGCTTGCTAGCTTGGATGAGACGGAGCTTGGATATCGAAGGACGTGGACTGGGTGAACTTTGTACATACGATAAAATGTTTTTAAGGAAACGAATTTTTGTAAATTTTGTTGGGACCTTGTAACTCTGATCTTTTTAATAACAATTTAATATCGTTTACCGTGAGTCGTAAGCTTGTATTATGAAGTAGCTCCCCAATGTTGTGTTCCACTGCGTTGCGAATTTGGGGGTGTTTAATATTTATCATTCACCCATGGATTTTACGCTTGGTATGTTTGCATCTTGTCTTTGATTTGCAAGAAATATTTGATGAGAAGAAGCTCGAAAGTTCTTATGAGTTTCACGAGGATGATTCTTGGATGAAGATTTGGCCAGAATCAACGTTTCTTCTCCAAATTTAGGCATAAACCAGGGGAGTATTAGTTCCTTTCGCCTTCTTTTCCTATCCCTTTATTCCTTTACGGGTACTTTATGGAACATTAGGGACAATGTTCAAAATAAGTGTAGGGGGAATAAAACCTTTGAAACTATTCTACCACTTATTTGTTTTAGCTTAAAATGATAACTTATCTATCAAAACATAACTCATAAAGGGAATTTGCGCCCAAATTTAAAATTTCATCACATAATCAGAAAACTAATGAGTAGATAAAGCGTCTCATGCATAGGGAATTATATGACTAGCACAAAAAACCTTTCCACTCAAATGAATTCACCCCCAAATTGTGAGGTTTACGCCCCTAGATCTTTAGAAATTCAGGCATCCACCATTGATGACCTAAGATAGTTTATGCATCTCTAAGCTTCTCGAGTTAGGGACTATACAACCATATGTGTCTATGTCATCATTATAGACATGTATGTATGGTTTTTGCGCCTTTCTTAAGTTAAGCATTGATAATTAAACTATATGAGTGTACCAGTAGTATATAACTTCTAGAACTTGCTTTAGGATGCATCCCAAGACCACATTAGTAGGTAATAATATTTGCTATATGATAAGAGGCATTAGGATTAACCCATGTTTCAAACCTGTAATTATTATCTTAGTCATACGGCTAAGTAACTATCCCACACCCTTGTTCGTACTTGCTTTTAGTACGAGATCCCCCTAGTGAACCATAGCCTAAATGTACTCACCTTTAGTGCATTTACGTAACCCTTGGTTGATTATTGGAATACACGGTTGCCTAGCCCTTATCTATGTACATATTATTTTGGGATGATTGGAATTCATGAAGCATTCATTTTGCGGAAGAATGGGGAATATAGTAATTGAAGAACCCCATATTTGCCAAGTAATCTACATATTGTTTTGATCCTACCAATTCGGGTCATTAGTTTTTTTGTTTATCAATTATGCAAAAATTCAAGTATAGGGGTAATCTATAAACCCCGTAGTTTATTTTATTGTTCAAAAAAAAATTAGATTAGTTTTTTTATTTCATTTCATTATTGTTCGAGAAAGAGTCAAGAAAAGCAAAAGAAAGAGTTCGTTGTAGAAGATTTGTGGAGTTTGTATAATTTTGTTGAAGACTTCGGCTTGCAACTACACCAACGTGTATTCTCGTAAGATAATTAACTCACCTTTCCACCCAAATCCACCCAAATATCACTCTCCCTAAATGCCTTCCGTTTTCGTTTACTATATCCCACATTATGACACACAACCATAAAAGTTCTCTTTGATGGTAACTATTAGTATTTACGGTAGTGGTAGAGGTTCGATACTCTATCAAGCCTATGGTAACTTATATGTTATGTCTTGGTAATGAGTGTTTAATTTTCCATTTCTGTTTAGATATAAGTCATTATACACCGAGAGAGAGAGATAATCCAAACACTTACTGTGAGGTGCTAGTATATCTTTTATGTGCTTCTAGTTATGAGGTCAGCCGATTGTGTCATGAATCCTTTAAAGAGTAAGTAAAATGACCCGATATGAAATTTGTTAAGATAGAAAAGCTTATTTGCTTCAGGGCAAGCAAATCCCAAGTGTGGGGTATATGATGAGGTGTAATTTTATACACTTTTTAAGGGTCATTTTACCATTATTATTATGTAATTATGTCTAAAATATGCGCTTAGTCGTTTCTTTTTGCATTTTTAGCACTTGGAGTACATTTTGAGGAAATATGATGTATTTGGCCCAGATTTGGAGGAAAACAGACAAGAGAGTCAATGGGTATGAAAATCGATCAAAAGCTGGAACCAGTGTGTGGAGACGCCGTCTAAATTCATTAAGACGTCGTCTGGATTGAAGAAGGGATGCCGTCTCAGCCATGGAGACGTCGTCTGGATCAGCCATCAAAAGAAGACCCAAGAAACCCTAGTGTGGAGACAGCGTCGCAAACGCTCCAGACGCATCACAACCTGAATGTCTATATAGACAAACTCATGTTTTACGTTTGAAGAGACGAATTTTGATATAAGTTTTTAGGGTTTTGAGTTCATGGAGAACCAGTTCTACCAGACCTTTAGGAGAATTATAGGGTTTCTCTACCCTTTGATACGTTCCCTACTTGCTTGATTCAATATAGTGAAGTTCTTCTATCTTTTATCTTTCAATATGTGTTATTTTGTTTGATTAATGATTGTGCTTCTTCTATCTTGAACATGCTAGGCTAGATCTATTTTAGTGTTTGTTTATGATTGTATGTGATTTGGTGTGTAGATCTTAGATCCATTGCTTCTTGTTTGATGTATGTGCATGCTCTTGTCGTAGTCGTAAGATTATGATTACCATGATTGCATAGATAGGAATCCACCTGTAATAGTCTTTATACTACCTTACCATCAATGTGGATGATCCCCTTCTGGAAATAATACATTCACGGTTAGCTAGACTAGGGGCCTTGTAACAGTCTTCATACTACCTTACTTGTGCGTTGCCTTAGTTTGTTTATTCGTAGACGGTGTTTTCGTGTAATTCGCCATGCATGAGACTAGTACCACATATACACAACAAGGCGTGACAAAGCAATTAGACTAAGAGAATCCACCAATGACCATGCATGATTAAGTAAACACTAATCTCCAAACCATATGAATCGACCTAAATTCTTATTAGTTTAGATAGTTAAAATTAGTAGTTAAAACCAACCTCTGCATACCCAAGATTTGTTTGCTTTCATAAAATATAAAAGTACAAAAATATTCTTCTTTCAATCATTTAGGCCTTAGCTAGATTTAATTAGAACCCTTACTGATGCCTACTCCCCTAGAGAACGATAACAACCCCTAAGTCTTGCATATACTTTACTACATGATTAGGTACACTTTCCTAGGGAGTTGTAAAATTTGAAGTGATAGTTTCAACTCTCATCACTTAATAATACATATAGTACTGTTATTGTCAATATAAATCATGGTATGCAGAAAATTGTACCCATAATCCAGCATTTGATTCTGAATCCAGAGTACTTGTCCACAACAACTAGCAACAGCCACATATTCAACTTTAGTTGTGGAAGTGGCAACCACAGTTTGCTTCCTGCACTGCCATGATATCAATCTGTACCCTAAAAACTGACAGCCTCCTATTGTAGACTTTCTATCCAAGCTTGCTCTAGCATAGTCACTATCATTATATGCTACCAAGTAAAATGGAGAATCTCTAGGATACCAAAGGCTTAATTTAGGTTGGCCTTTTAAGTACCTAAAATTCCTTTTTACAGCATGTAGGTGTGAAACCTTAGGTATGACTTGGAATTTGGCACATGCACATACTGCAAACATAATGTCTGGTCTAGATGATGTAAGATACATCAATGACCCAATCATTGACCTGTAGAGATGAACATTAACATCATCACCATGTGAATCCTTGAGAAAAGCCTTTTTTGTATCCATTGGGGTGCTAGGTGTCTTAACATCTGTGAAACTAAACTTTCTCATTATTTTTGCTACATATTTATCCTGATTGATAAATATCCCATCTTTCTTTTGCTTCACTTGCAACCCTAAGAAGAAAGTGAGTTCTCCCATAGAACTCAACTGAAACTTGTCATGCATCAGTTTCTCAAACTTAGTACACAACTCCTGCTTGGTAAAGCCAAAGATAATGTCATCAACATAGACCTGTATAAGTAAAATATCCCCTTTTTGTCTCTTGATAAACAAGGTCTAATCTATCTTTCCTCTGTGAAACCCATTGTTCAACAAATACTTGTCCAAGGTTTTATATCATGCTCTTGGAGCTTGATGCAAACCATAAAGTGCTTTCACCACCTTGTAGACTTTGGTTGGATAGTCAGGATCTTCAAACCCTAGAGGTTGATATACATATACCTCCTCTTCAATCCTTCCATAAAGGAAAGCACTCTTCATATCCATCTGGTACATCAAAAATCCCATAAAGGAAGCATAGGCTAAGAACAACCTTATTGCCTCAATTCTTGCTACATGGGAAAACACTTCATCATAGTCTATGCCTTCTTCTTGAGTAAATCCCTGTGCAACTAGCCTTGCTTTGTTCCTAATCACAATACCTCTCTTATCTTTCTTGTTCCTAGGCAAATCCACCAGTATCCAAACCTTTTGTAGCTGAAACTGTAAAAGCTCTTCCTACATTACCTCTACCCAAGCTAGATCACTTAGTTCTTTGGTAATTCTTTTGGGTTCATCCTATGATAATAAACAAGGAAACAAACAAGTATGAAGGTCTTCATTAGTTTTCCCTTTATAAACAGCACTAGTAAACCCTTGTTTATTAGTAGTCTTTGTCATTCTCCTTGTTTGTACACCAGACTGCACATCACCAATCACATTACCAAGTGAATGATCTTTATGGATTCTTGTATTTAGAGTAGAAAGAACTGGATATGTGGTAGTGATGTTGCTTATATCCACTTCTATTTCACCCAAATTTCTCATGTCAGCTTCATCACCAAACAAATCATCATAAGTGGCTTCAAGTGTAGCATAATCTCCCAAAGGAGGCATGTCTGGAGGAGACTGATAGCCACTTAACCTAACAGTATTAACTGTTAGACTAAAAGTATTAATATTTGGACTACCAGTATTAACATTTGTACTGGCAGTATTAATACTTGGTCCAACAGTATTAACATCTTTGGTACTGTTTTCATATTCAGGCCTCTCTTGATCATCAATTCCACTTTCTTTACTTGGACCTTCATCATCCTTCCTTTCAGCATCACTAGAAGGTGGTGGTCCATCATCACCAAAATTCTTTGAAGAAAAATTAAATAGTGAACCATCTTTCCACAGTGGCATCAAAATGTAGTCTTGGATAGGTCCGGTCTCCATGCTAGATTGACCTGCACCAATACTTTCTTTTGTACCTGCAAAATCATTAGAGTTTGTACCTGCAACAACTGGCACATAATTCATTAATTCTGTTAGCACATCAATATCAAACAGCCACTTTGGTCCATCACCTGCAATAATAGGCTTATTCTACAAGAACTCAATATGTAAGTTTTCTTCTACTTTTATAGTTCTAATGTTGTATACTCTAAAAGCCTTACTATTCATAGAGTATCCAACAAAGAATACTTCATCAGCCTTTCTCTTAAACTTGTCTAAATGATATATGGTATTAAGAATAGTAACATGACACCTAAATGGTCTCATGAAGCTTAGAGCAGGTGTTCTACCTCTAAATAGTTCATAAAGGGTCTTGTTATAAGGCTTAACTACTAATACCTTGTTCTGCACATAGCAAGTAGTATTAGCTGCTTCAGCCCATAATATAGTATGTAACTTAGAATCAGCTAACATGGTTCTAGCAGCCTCAATTAGTGACCTATTTCTCCTCTTAGCAACACCATTTTGTTGAGGAGTTCTAGCTACACTAAATTACCTCTTAATACCTTTCTTTTCACAAAACTCATTCATAAATCTATTCTTGAACTCCGTTCCATTGTCACACCTGATTATCTTTACTTTCTTATCAACTAGATTTTCTATCTCTGTAATAAAGCTCTTAAGAATGCCACTAGTCTCATCCTTAGTTGCTAAAAAGAAAACCCAAGTAAATCTGCTATAATCATCAGTGACAACTAGAAAATATTTCTTATTCATTAAGCTGCTAACAAAAGTTGGACCAAACAAGTCCATATGCAACATGAATAAAGGCTGAGTAATAGAGTTCTGAATCTTGGACTTACAAGAGGCTTTGTGTTGCTTCCCCTTTAGACAAGCAATACAAGTTTGGTCATTTTCAAAATGTTTTGAAGGTAAACCTCTTACAAGATTTTCCTTAGCAAGTTTATTAATAGTTTTAAAATTTACATGACCTAGCCTCTTATGCCATAGCATTGATTCATCAAGTGTGGCCTTTTGCAACAAGATAAGTTAAGCTCTCTTTAGGAACTATATTCTTCATATCAACACTGTACATATTGTTCTTTCTAGGAACTTTAAGTAAAACCTGACTTTGATCAGCTAACTTAAAGTTAGGAGACAGAACAAAACCTTCAGTGTTAGTAAAAAGAATACTATTCTTTTTGTCACACATATGTGAGACACTAAAAAGGTTAAACTTTAACTCCTTTACAAAGTACATATCCTCAAAATCAAGCTTACCAGTCTTAATTGTTCCTTTACCAGTAATTTTCCCTCATTTTTCTCCTCTCCCAAAGGCAACATATCATCCATTAAATTCCTTGAAGTCTGTGAGATAGCACATGTTCCCTGTCATGTGCTTTGAGCATCCACTGTCAACATAACCTTGATCTTCTAACTCCTTTTATGGATGACCCTACACATAAAATAAGGAAATTAGTTTCCTTTAGGGACCCAAGCCATCACTGACTTGGATCTGCCTCGTGCATGAACATAATTATGTTTCTTTAAAGTAATTAATGAACTATCAAGTTTGGTAGGTCTCCAAACACAACATGATAAGGCCTTAACAACATTGTTTTGATTTGCCCTAACAGCATTAACTACTGCTGAATTTGGCCTAGCAGTATTAAATTTTCCCTTAGTATCATTAACTTTTTGATTAAAATTTTTATTAGTTTATGTTGTTTTTAGGCTTCTTTACAGTTGATTATGCTAATTTTGAAAAACGTGACATTGGTCTAGCATTATAAACTATTGTTTTAGGGAGAGTAGTATTAGCAGGCCTAGCAGTAATAAGTGGTCTTAGGCTAGTTTTCATTAAAATTGCTCTTGGAACCATGTTCCTGTGAGCACTAAGGTGAGCCTTTTTAGCAGAATAATTTCAATTCACCCTTGTATAGTTATTCCCAGTTACCACCCTTTCACTTTGATGGTAATTACAGCCAGCCTGCAAATGATCAAAGCTCCCACAGACAAAACAAGATTTATTATACATCACAAAGTCACTTCCTAGCTGTTGGGACTTCTGATTATTCCAGTTTCTTTGATTTCCCCTAGGACTTTGTGACATGTACATTTTAGCATATTTAACTGGTTTTCCTAGTTGGTTTTTCTTGTTGTTTAGGTCTAACAACTTCTACCTTAGCAACAGTCGGAAAGACAATTTTCTTCTCTAACTTAAGAGGAGAATTAGCTAAACAATCTTCACCACCTGACACCCATTCCTTAACCAATGGGGCTTCAGGATATTCCCTAAGCTCATTAGAAATATATTCACTAACATTCTTGGACACTAACTTACTGATCTTAGGTCCATAGCTTTCAATCTTAGGCTCTTTAAACTCCTCTAGACTATTATAGGACAAATCAAGCTTTAGGGATGCAAATCTCCCTGTGTGGGGAGCTGGAACATCATTATAGCTTTTAAATCCTAAACCCTTTTAGCTTTTATCAGTTATCTGACTCCCTATCAATTTGTCTAGACTCTTGGAAGCATTATCAATTTTTTTAATTTTTAGTTGAATGCTTTCTTTTTCATGCTTAATCTTTTCTAACTCACTTTTAAGCACACTAATTTCTTGGTTCTTAGGTCCTCTGCACTCCCTTGCAAAGTGTCTCATCTTGTGGCAGTTGTAACACTCTACGGACTTGTCATATCCAGCTGTGTCACTCCCATTGATAGTGATCTTTTTACCAGTTTTCTTAAAAAACCTTTTTGCCCTCATGCTCATCAATGTTAACTGCCACTTCAAATCCATCTCTTCTAAGTCATCTTCATGGATTTGTTTAAGGTCCTCATGTACAAGCTGAAACCTGTTTGGGTGATCGGCCAAAAATGCATAAACAATGGCATCACTTAAGTTAGAAGTACTAACTTGAGTGCTAGCAGTAATAACTTAAGTGCTAGCAGTACTAACTTGAGTGCTAGCAGTACTAACTTCATAAACAGTATTAACTTCATCAGTACTGCCAGTGCTAGGAGATGACACAAAAGCCATGTTTTGAGAACTTGATATTGAGCTTGAGCTTGCAGTTCTTTTAACCTATTGTTCAACAATCTTGAAATTGTTGTAGAGATCATCAAAGCTCATTGTGTCTAGATTAGGTTTATTCCTCCAGACCACAACATGATTATTCCACTCAGAAGGCTGACTTCTTAAAAATTTCAAATTGAGATCCTCTTGTAAAATATTTTCACCCAAGATAGCCAGCTGACTTACAATCTTCTGAAGCCTATTAAAAATAGAGTCAAGAGACTTTGTACTTGGAGCACTAAAGTTTTCATACATTTGCTTCAGAAGAGTCTTTTGAGTCTTCTTTGTGGCTTCATTACCACCAAATCTTGTTGTTATAGCAGCAAACAAAGTCTTAGCATCCTTGATCAAAAGTCATCAGATGTTCATTGGGAAGTGCCATCAGTAGCATACTTCTTGCCTTCACATCACTCTTCTTTTGAGTCTTTTCTTCAGTACTTACAGGACCTGGTATTTTTGTAGTTGAGGTACCATTAATTTTTGTTGTTTGAGCTACTGGTTTGAACGAGTTTGCATTCTCTATGACATCCCATAGAGCATAGTCTTGTACCTGAAAGTATTGCTCAATCCTTAGCCTTTATATATCATAATCACCCTGTTTGAGAATGGACAGCTTTGTAGTAGTACGAGTTTGTGTAGTTTCTAGTTCCAGCTCTTCCTTATGAGTAAAGAGTTTTTCTTGATTATTTCTTCTAGATCAAAGTTTCTCAACAAGCTCTGATACCACTTTTTGATCCTAACTTAAGATTAATTCCTTAGCTTGTAAAGGTTAAGTTACTTTGGATAAATCCAAGATAACTATGGTAGAAACTTTGTGAATGCTAAAGAGTATGTGAAATATACTCTTTAATACTTAGAAGAATATAAATGAAACAATGAATTGTATAAATAGTAATATTACCAAAAAGCTTCAATATTATTATGATCAATAATATGAGTACTCTGTGTAGTACTAGGGTTTACAACCTTGAAGCTATGAATCAAAACATATTTTTAACACAATGAACTAGGATCTCCTTTTATACACTAAGGAGTCCTTTACAAGATAACTACAAATCTTTTATAATTCTAATCTTATACATATCTTTCTAACTATATAAGATACACACTGAATAAGTCAATACAAATCTCTTCACACATCTTATCACATGAGCAGCACTAATCTTCACTCAGCAGTCTTCAACAGTCTTAAGTTAGTACTAGCAGTACTAACTTACTCTAGCAGTACTAACTGGTTAGTACTGGCAGTTCCAATACTTATCATATTTTCTATATAACTTGAGCAATACTAAAATAAGCTTGGCAGTATTAACTCTTGGCTTGGCAGTACTAAGTATGAAGACTTTAATTCCCAACACTGATTGTTTTTCCTAGGGTGTTTAGCTTGCCTAATGTGTTCATCCTGCTTAACAGGTTTATGGAAAACTAGAAGGGGGGGGGGTTGAATAGTTTACCGCTTTTTAATTTTTATTTTAAGTTTATGTTTGTTTATGAAAACTTAGATTCGAATTTTTGTGAATTCAATACATGCACAATATGAACAATATAAATGAGTAAAAGTAAATAAAAGGATAAGAGAAAGAGTTGGAAAGATCAACCCACAACGCAAGGATTTATAGTGGTTCAGTTACAAAGCTCCTCTTCGGCCTACTCTACTCCCCGAGCACCAAACTCGAGAATTTTCTTCACTATGTCAACAAACTCCCTTATGGCGGAGAAAACTGTACACAACGTTGCTTATATCAATTTCTGACACTAAGCTAAATGTCGAGTTCTAATCTTAGCTAGAACTAATCTATCACAACACAACTTCACAACTTGTTCACGACTTCACAACTATACGACTTCTTCACGACTTCACAACTTCTTCACAACTTCACAACTTCTTCACAACTTCACCTTTCTACACTACTTATATCAGAACTATCTATCACTACTAGGAAAGATCACCAAGATCTAACAATGCTTACTACAATCACCAAATCCTAACAACTACACAACTTTACAAGATATACAAATGATTTACAAGTATGTGATATGGATGCAACAAGATTGCAATATACACTTGGGGTGTAATACTTCTTTAATTGATGATGGAAGTATTCTTCTCTTGCACTTGAGGAATTGAGCTTGGATCACTTGGAAACAAAGCTTTATGATTAGATGATCAAAGGATTTTAGAGAGATGTGTGGGCTGTTTTAGAACAGAAAGAATGAGTGAAAAATGTGAGAAAATAGTGGGGAAAAGTCTAGTATTTATAGGACAAACTGGAGGAGCGTCAGTCTATGGGCGGTCCCCTTAAATAGGGGGCGGTCCCCTTAAAATTAAGGGGGCCGCCCGTGTATTTAAGGGGGCCGCCCTAGGCTAGAGGCTCCCCAGTTTGTCTTTTGTGTAGGGGAATTTTCTGGAACATTTCTAGCCGTTTTAGGTTCGAAAATTTGAATTTCAAAATGTTTATTTTGAATAAAACATTTCTTTTAATTGTAGAAAATGTTTTGTAATGTTTATAAAAATGTCTACAACATTTTATAAAATTATAAGGTTGAATAAAAATTTCCTTTGATCATAAAATGCATTAAGCATTTGTTTATTCATACCTTTAAGTGATTAAATTATCGAAATGAAAATTAACTACTAATTACTTGTTTACGTTTAATTTTACATTGAACGTTTTTATATTTTGTGATTATCAAAACGTAAGGATGTGAAAAATATTAATAATGTTTTTAGGCATTATTTCTATCAACAATCTCCCCCTTTTTGATGATTACAAAATTTAAACTCATTAAATGTAAAATTATTTTTAAACAAGTATTTAGTGAGTTTTATGTCATTTCTCCCCCTTTTTGTAAAATCAAAAAGGCATCGTCGAGAATTGCAAGTAAAAACGACGGAATAAAAGCTCCCCCTTGATGTGTGCTCCCCCTCGTTCGAGGGCACCAAGGAATCGAGCTATGGTTTTCTTGGCTACAAAAACGAGTTAGAACAACGCAAATATTTCTAACATGTAGCAAGGAAGAAAAATATGGCATACAACCAACAATGATCATTCATTAAAAATAAAATAGTGTGTGAAACACACTCATGCATACATAAGGAAAATAACATGCTAACATACATGAGATTTAAACTACAAAAAGTCCTATAACTAGTAAAGCTCCATAGGACTTGCTTGCAAAATGGTAGATGATCAATTATTTGAGAGACTAAACATAGAGTATGTTTAGTTTGGGGAGGATGGTGGAGGTGGTGGGATGATGATTGGTGGTTGTGAGAGCATATGTTCAATATATGAAAACATATATTAAAGTTCATCTCTTAACCTAAAAATGAGGGCTCGGACAAAGGCATGAGTCACCATGTGCTTCAAGTAAATTCCAAGGTATAGGATGCCCAATGATAGGTGGTGAAGGTGATGGAGTATCAAATTAGACATCAAGTGGGGTAATTGGGGAAAGGGTGAAAGTGATGTCCATTGATGCATTTTCTTGAGTTGGAGGTGGTGGAGATACTCTTGGAGGAGGAGATGTTGGTGGGTTCAAGTAACCATTTGGTGAAAGTGATGTTGATGAGGTTGGTAATTTGGGTATGTAATCAATTAAAGATGAAGAAATATCTTTGGTTGATGGTGTTTTGGAGGGTGCATTAGGAGCACTAGGTGATGAAATTGTAAGTTTGTGTAATGGAGTTTTTATGTCATCTTAGGTTAAATCCATAAACAATTATTTTGGTGGAATGATGTTGCTTTTTGGTCTCTTTGAGACTTTGGAAATAGAGGCTCTAGTGAAGGCTATGGAGATTTATGGTGGTTGATGATGAATGAGGGAGATGATGAATTGGTAATATGCATTTGGAGGGAATTTATTGGAAGAGATTTGTTTGAAAATGAAATGAATTTGAATAAGTTTAGGGTATTCCAAATTTTGTTCTAGCATTCTGGGCAAATATAGCTGATACTAGGTAAAAGAGGGCAAAAAGCAGAAAAATACTGTTTTACCCGTGAAATGCTATGAGCGGTCCCCTTAAAATTAATGAACATGTTTATTAACAAGTCAAGAGATGCTTAGAAATTTTAGGAAACAGTAGGTGTGCTAGGTAGAAGAGGGGAAAGAAAACAGTGAAAATTCTGTGAATCAAAGGGTGGTCCCCTTAAATATAAGGGGGCCAATTAAGGGGGCCACCCATCTGAAAATTTTTAGACGACCAAAAAATGGGGTTTTGTTCAGAAATCTTTAAGAAAGTTTTTGTTTTGGAGATCAATTTTGAAGCAAATCCAACTTTCTATGACAATAGCATTTAGCAAGTAATCATGCAAATACCTAGTTTAAACAAGTATAAATTAGAACTATTTCACATAATGTTTGGCAAACAAACATGTGTGAAATAATTCTAAGACCTAAGATGAGCAACACATAAGAATTTTCACAAGTTTAATTAGTGTTGTTGTAAAATTATGGCTTTTACTAAGTGAGCATGCAAAGGCCTAGTTTATACTAAGAACAAAATCTTTCTATATAGCAACAAGTAGCAATAATTATTATTTTTTGTCATGAGGGCTATCCAAGGATAAGCAATTGAAGGTACATTAAATATGAATACAATCTATTAGGTTGTTAGTATAATAGAAAGATTTATTATTGGAAAATAGGTTTCAATATCATCAAATGCGGATTTATGTTGAAATCCTAGTGTGTGCCTAAAAAGCAACAAATGTGGAGTAAGAATTATTTCGACTCTAATAAACGTAAAACCTAAGTAAATAGTTCAAGATACTCTTAATTCAATCAAGATTGTCGAAAAGTATTTATATTAGATTTTATACTTTGACAACTATGTAGAGATCTATTATGCATGATAAAAAAATGTTTTTCGCATATCATAACAATATGTGAAAAGTGATTTTTCTGTGCTCCCCTAGTTTTGTGGGGTGCAAAGGACCTTTTTAGAAAAATAATAGATTGGGGGGACTATTGTGTTTTGGTATAATGACATTGCATTTAGATAGAAGAATTAGTATAAGGGTTTTTCTTATATATTTTCTCAATTTTGTTTTTTATATAAATAAAAGCCTAGTTCACAGAGAGAAAAAATAATTTGTCAGTGGGTGGTCCCTTAATTCTAGTGGTCCTTTAAATTAAGGGGGACGCCCTTTATGAATTAAGGGGGCCACCACCTGTTTGAAAAAAATTTCTCAGAATTTTTGTCAAACAACTCTTTGATGATTTATCGTTTCTTTATTATGCCAAAAACTTAATCGATTTGTTCCATCATTCCTAGACCTAGACGTAAGTAGTTAAATGGCTCACGTTTAATTGGTATAGAATCACCAATGTAGAGTTCTTGAGAGTATTTTCCCTTCCCTTTTTAGTTCGTGCTCATCTCGGACATAAATTTTGGAAAATAGGGGAAAAATGAAGAGAATAAAGATGTAGCGATGAGCTGGACAATGTCATGACGAATGAAGTTGGAATACATACGAAACTTCAATCCACAAAGTTATGTAGCCTTTCTCGAGTAGTTATTGTGATGTTCATAGAACAATAACGAGGAGTATGAGGTTATCTTAAAAATTAGTAGCGGAAAAGGTGGACGGAAATATTAACATCTATTTAAATAATAGAGGCATGATTAAGTTTTTGTGAAATGAGTTGACAATAAATAAAATGAGTGACATTTTATTTGCATTGCGCCAATTAAAGTTATTAAAATTTCGGATGACAATAATTAGTTGTTCAAGATTTATCAATATATATTTAATAGTCTACACAAGACTATTAAAAAAGATAATGGACACGTTTACGAACTTTTTGGTAGATTTTGTGATTAGTTTTCTATCCTATAGAATCGCATGGGCATGTTTGAGCCTCATGGTGATTAATTATCGTGGACATTGCCTAAAGGGATGAAAAGAGTAACCGGAAGTGAAAGTACTTAGTTTAGATGTGTTATATAAGAGAAGCTACGAATCACTTTATATAGAACTTGTAAGATCTCTTGTCACACGTACGGTTGAGGTGTTAGCTTTTAGTTTTGGAAAAGCGTTTTTAAATATTTTGTTAAAGGCTTGAATATGAATTTTTCAGATTATGATCTTTAACGTTTGCGATTGTTATGTTAAAGATACTTGAATATTTCGGATGAACTATTTAAGTGTCAAACTTCTTTGAGAATGTATTTAATTTGAAATCAAACTTTTCATTGACGAAAGAATTAGATCATTTGGAAGTGATTGCGAGAAAAGAGAGAGTGATGTGTTTGGTATAAAATTCGACAGCATAGGGCTGTTTGGATTTTTGGATAGGGCGGTCCCCTTAATTATTTAAGGGGGCCACCCTTTTTACAAAGCCGGTCCCCTTAAAATTAAGGGGGTCGCCACCTAAACAACAACAAAAAATTTGTTTTTCAATTATTGGCTGTATTAATTTAAAGTCTACTATTAGTAATATATATTAGTAGTCGAGATATGATATACTTATCATTGTGTTTCAATGATAGGTATGATTATTGACATTTTAATTAACTTTTTGTTAAATAAAAATTTCTTGGATTATTTTGGATGAGATAATCAAGATGTCAATTAGAGAGATGACTTAGAGACAAGACTTCTTGCGAAGAGGAAGAATTAATTTCTTCGGATGAAAAAATTAATTGACTTGATTTGAAGTGAGACGAGAGTGGATAACGAAGATAATGAAATGATAGGACGAATGTTGAGAATTTTAACAAGACAATTCCGATAGACGTAGATAATGTTAGATACGTAGCCGAGACGAACTTTGAGGTCGAAGGGAGTTTGTTTCATCCATAGTGTTTCGATGATCTTCGCGAGACTAAGCCTACTTCTATGTTATATTGTTAACCACTAAGTCCCTCATTCTTCATTCTACATGAGTTCGCCTATACATGGTCATAAAAGATTTTTATTTTCATAAAAGTTATGTCGGTAGACTTTTGAGAAAAGAATAGTACATAGTGAACTAGTTCTTTAATTTAGAAAGCCAACAAATGATTTTTCTAGTGACTATAATATATTCTAACATCTAAATTATACTAATTATCATGTAATCACATAATTTTCTTCTTATGACTTATTCTACGAGATTGGAAAGGAGAGGTACCTTAGACTTTTAAATGTGTTTCTTTAATGTCTTCAAAGGTAGAAAGCTTTAGGATAAGGATTCATGGATCGTAAATCATGAACTCTTTAATCTAATTTGTCGGAGACAAGGAATGTTGTAGATGTCAAAAATTCAAAGGTTTGAGACTGACTTAGCCATTTGGCCCAAACGTTTCATATATCCGATAAATTATTGTTTCCACAAATGTTTTGTATTTGATTCGGACCATGCATGGTGAACTTCTGCCACTTTGAGTGAAAGCGTTGGTTGATTTGTGGATGATTCCAAAGTGGTGATTAGTTTGTTAGGGTTAATTTGTCTGCCTTGGTCTCTCCTAGGTTGAGGTGTTCTAGACCAAGGACGAGGACTATTAGTCTTTCTCGTAGGAGGAGTTTTAGACCTCATTTTGGGTTTAATAAATCTAACTCCGGGTTTTGAAGAAGATTTATAAAAACGTTTTACCTCGTCATCACTCGCAATCGGAATTTGAGTATTGTTAATAAGTATGAATTTTTGTTTTGAAAATGAGTTTGATTCTACCAATTTTTCTTTCGACTCGATCTCTTGTGCTTTTACAAATTTTACTTGTTTCGTTTCACTAGAAGATCCTTTGGTAAAATTAAATCCTAGACCATTTTTATCTCCGGAGGGTTTTTGAGAACTTATTATTTTCTTAAGTGATTGACTACTATTATCAAATTGATTTAGCCTAGATATTTCTTCCTTAAGTTTTTCATTTTCAAACCTAAGGTCTTGGCATATTTTGCATTCATCACTAACTTCCTTATCCTTTTCTAATCTAGGTATTTTATCTTTTAGTTCTATTACTTCATTTTCTAAATGAATTCTAGCTTGTTTTAGACTTTATTTTTAGCATGAATTTTAGTCCTATTTGCATAGCGTACTATATTCACTATCTAAGTCTTTTTCGTCTAATGATGATTGGTCATTACTAAAGTATTCGGTTTCGGATGTACTCATTCGATGTTTTATTAAACCATAAGACATTTTTGTCATTGTTTCTTCTTCTCGTTCATCTTCGGTCGCTATCATCTCCAACATCCGCTAACAAACGCTCCTTTGATTATAGATTCTCGACGCTTTTTGGACATACAATGAAGGATGATTCTGGATCACCGCATTTAAAATATTTCCTTTTGCTTTTTGCCATTTTTGTCATCCTTATATTTTTGGAATGGCTTTCTTTCATCTTATGGTTGTCGTACAAACCTACCTCGTCTTTTGAAAATTTCTTGAAGTTTCTTACAGGCCATGGCGTATTCTTCGTCTTCACAATGGAACTTGAGATCTTTTTCATCATTGATTCCTTTCTAGCCTTCAACACAATAGATCTATTTTTTTCTTTTACTATTTGTCCGTTCGGAATCTTTCTTTATTATCTTTCTTCATGAACTTTCAAATTTCCAATGAGTTCATCAAGTGGTAGAGTTGTTAGATTCTTTTATTCTTCAATAGCCGTAACTTTTGCGCGCCATTCGAGGATGAAGAGCCCTAAAAATTTCCTACACATTTCTTGCTAGAAAAAATGTTCATCAAGGGCTTTTAAGCTTTAGTCATAATAGTGTTTAAAATTTAGCAAAACATTATCTAATGATTCCTCTTCAGGAATTGTGATTGTTCATATTTTTAAACAAGAAGATCTATTTTGTTAGCTTTGACTTGATTATTACCTTGATAAGTGATTAACAAAGTATCCCAAATTTCTTTTGCGGTTTGACACATAAAAATTCTTTCATATTCTTTACTTGGTAAAGCATTATAAATTACTATTTTGGCTTCATTGTTTTTAGCAAGTTTCTTTTTAAGATCATCATTTTGTTTATGAAAAGGTATAACTTCATCCTTTTTATTTTCAGGATTATTTTGAATAGGAGGAAAATCACCATCGGTAATAACATGCCAAAGGTCTAGATCTTTTGATTTCACATAAGTTTTGAATCTATTTTTCCAATAAATAAATCCATCACTTTCAAATAGTGGTGGTCTTTACATAGATTGGCCTTCTAAATATTTTTCCGATTCCATAGATCGATTCAAGTTTTAAAATACAATTTATTTTAAAAATCTTGTTTAACATGGCTCCTGATACCAATTGTAGAAAACTAGAAGGGGGGGGGGGGGGTAAATAGTTTACCGCTTTTTAATTTTTATTTTAAGTTTATGTTTGTTTATGAAAACTTAGATTCGACTTTTTGTGAATTCAATACTTGCACAATATGAACAATATAAATGAGTAAAAGTAAATAAAAGGATAAGAGAAAGAGTTGGAAAGATCAAACCACAACGCAAGGATTTATAGTGGTTCGGTTACGAAGCTCCTCTTCGGCCTACTCCACTCCCCGAGCACCAAACTCCCTTATGGCGGAGAAAATCGTACACAACCTTGCTTATATCAATTTCCGACACTAAGCTAAATGTCGAGTTCCAATTTTATCTAGAACTAATTTATCACAACACAACTCCACAACTTGTTCATGACTTCACAACTATACGACTTCTTCACGACTTCACAACTTCTTCACAACTTCTTTACAACTTCACAACTTCTTCACAACTTCACCTATCCACACTACTTATATCACAACTATCTATCACTACTAGGAAAGATCACCAAGATCTAACAATGCTTACTACAATCACCAAATCCTAACAACTACACAACTTTATAAGATATACAAATGATTTACAAGTATGCGATATGGATGCAACAAGATTGTAATATACACTTGGGGTGTAATACTTCTTCAATTGATGATGGAAGTATTCTTCTCTTGCACTTGAGGAATTAAGCTTGGATCACTTAGAAACAAAGCTTTATGATTAGATGATCAAAGGATTTTAAAGAGATGTGTGGGCTGTTTTAGAACAGAAAGAATGAGTGCAAAAGGTGAGAAAATAGTGGGGAAAAGTCTAGTATTTATAGGACAAACTGGAGGAGCGTCAGTCTATGGGCGGTCCCCTTAAACAGGGGGGCGGTCCCCTTAAAATTAAGGGCGCTGCCCGTGTATTTAAGGTAGGCTAGAGGCTCCCTAGTTTGTCATTTGTGTAGGCGAATTTTCTAAAACATTTCTAGCCATTTTAGGTCCGAAAATTTGAATTTCAAAATGTTTATTTTGAATAAAACATTTCTTTTAATTATAGAAAATGTTTTGTAATGTTTATAAAAATGTCTACAACATTTTATAAAATTATAAGGATGAATAAAAATTTCCTTTGATCATAAAATGCATTATGCATTTGTTTATTCATACCTTTAAGTGATATTATTTTTGAAATGAATATTTACTACTAATTACTTGTTTATGTTTAATTTTATATTGAATGTTTTTATAATTTGTGATTATCAAAATGTAAGGATGTGAAAAATATTAATAATGTTTTTAGGCATTATTTCTATCAACAAGATTTCCTATGAGATTTTATTTGCTCATTAGATCTAATAAATTTTATCTTAGAAAAACTAGGTTTTCTTTGTCTAGTCTTAGACTCATTCTCATCCTCACTGTCAGATACTCAGTTTTGAATGAGTGGTTCACTAACAGACTTTGGTTTTGACTCACTAGTCTTAGCATCACTAGTTGCAACAGCAGACACACTAGTCACAGACTCACTAACAACATTCTCATTCTCATCAACAAAAAATAAATCAGGTTTAAGGGGTATAAAGTTCTCAGTAAAGGGAGGGGGAACGGCATTATATCCTAGACTTGTTTTGTTCTTATCATACACTTGACTTTCCAACATCTTGTTTAAAGTTTTGGATGAATTTTCAAAATTTTCTAAGGTAAGTTTTAGTTCATCTCTCTCTTTTTCAGCCTTTTCAAATTTCTTTCTAAGCTCTGTTAGTGCATTATCTCTCAAGTGAATGTTCAGTTTTAAAACATTAACGTTTTCTTCAAAAATACCCTCATTCTTCTTATAAATAACTAGTCTAGCTTCTACAGACTCTAGACCTGTTGTATAAGCTCCTACATTTAACTGAGACTTTTTATACTCTTTTGACAAATTATCATACTGTTTTTTAAGATTTTCATAAGATTTTAAACATGCTTTTGAACAAGTAGATACCTTAGAGTCTAAGCTTGATGAACTTGAAGAACCTGAAGATGTATAGGTCATGAGTGCAAATTTGGTAGGTAGTTCTTTAGCTTGGTAACTCCAATCATATCCAAAGCCATCTTGTGCTACCAAAGCATTTGAGTTAGGAGTCTCCACAATCCTTCTTGCAGGTTCTCTATTTGTATTTTCTTGATACCTAGGAGCCCTGCACTCTCTTGCAAAGTAGCCTCTTTTGTGGCAATTATAGCATTCTATCTCGGTCTTGTCAAATCCAATAGTTTCTTTACCATTTACATCCAACTTCCTTCCTGTTCTTTGTATGAATCTTCTAGCTCTCATGGTTAGCATGGCCATCTACCATTTCAGATCCATTTCTTCTGAATCATCAGTATCAATTTGTTTCAAGTCTTCATGGTCGAATTGTGGACTGTTAAATTGATTTGAAAAGAAGGAATATATTATAGCATCACTCAGACTTTTAGCAGTTGTTAAGATAGAGACATGATCTTGAGTGTTAGCAGCAGAGACACTATGAGCAGCAGAAATACTCTAAAGAGTTTTAACTGATTCATTAGTGCTGCTAGACACAAAAGCCACATTTTGTGAGTTTTGGTTTGAGCTAGATGACCCTTTAACTTCAGTTTCATAGATCTTTAGATTGTTGTATCTGTCATCCATGCTCAAGGTTTCTAAATCAGACTTTTTTCTCCAGATCAGGGTACGAGTCTTCCATTCAGATGAAAGACTTCTTAACAACTTCAGATTCATTTCTTCTTGAGAAATAGTTTCACCCAAAATCTCTAGCTGACTGATAATCTTTTGAAGCATATCATAGGTTTGATCAAGTCCTTCTGAGCTTGTTCCATTGAAGTTCTCATATTGTTTTTTTAGAAGTGTCTTCAAAGTTTTCTTTGTCTCCTTATTACCTCCAAATCTCTTTTCAATTGCCTCCATCAGTGTCTTGGCACATTTGTAGGTGTTGAGCTTCATTTGATGTTCATTTGGAAGGGCCATCAACAAAGTACCTTTTTCCTTTAACTCATTCTTTCTTGCCAACTTCTCTTCTACAGTTACAGGAGAATAAACTTGCTCAACACCTTCAACAGTTTTCTTTAGTGGAACATCACCATTTATTATTCCTTCCTAAAGAGCATAATCTGTCATTAGACAGTACTGCTCCATCTTCATCACCATTTATTATTGCTTCCCAAAGAGCATAATCTGTCATTAGACAGTACTGCTCCATCCTCATCTTCTAGAGATCAAATTCATTAGGGTTGAGCACTGGAAGTTTTGCAGCAGCCATTTGTGTAGTTACTGACTCCATCTTTTCTTCTTATTCAGAGTTTCTCAATAAGCTCTGATACCACTTGTTGATCACATTTAAATAGATTTGCTTCTCCTTTAGCTTGTAAAAAGGTTAGTGACCTTGGATAAACCCTAAGTAACTAAGACAGAAACTTTGTAATACATATCAAAGTCTATGCAGAATCTAGACTTTGATCAATAAGAATAATAACAATGGAACAGTAAAACAGAACACACAATGATAGCCAAACTTTCAAGCTTTAATATATTAATACGAACACTCTTACCATTGTTAGGGTTATATAAAACCTTAAAGCTAAACAAACTGTGTATTGGTACATCAAACTCTATACCCTAGAGTTCCTTTTATACACCAAGGAACCCTAACGGGCTTACAACGCGTTTCCTAATCATACATATGTTTTCCTAAAATATCTCATACATATCTCTTAAGCAGTACTAATACACTAACAATAATAACTCAAGTCTAATAGCAAAAACATGCTAACAGTAGTAACTATTAATACTAGCAGTACTAATATTACTCTAGCAGTAGTAACTATAACCAGTAGCAGTAACTTCTACTCTAGCAGCAGTAACCTTCAGCAGCACTAAGAACTTATCTAGGAAACTTATCTAGGATTAACAATAAATCTAGCAGCAGTAACCTTCAGCAGCACTAAGAAGACCTTTATCCTAACAAAAAGAGATATCCTCTTACTCAAGAAACACTTTCAAGGATGCTGGGTTGGAAGCTGCATATAGATTATAAATGTGAAATGGCATATAAGCTGCTCAGATTTACCAAGTCAAAGGTGGAGCAGTGAAGATATTTTTGGGTACATCCTCCATGTGATTAAAGAAGATCTTAATGAAGAAACTTGAAGATTATAAAGGATAATATCAAGTTTAGGGGAGGATTGTTAGGCTAAAAGTCTTTTAAGTGCTGCTGAAGATTACTGCTACTGGATTTGAAGTTACTATTGCTAGTTATAGTTACTACTGCTAGAGTAATATTAGTACTACCAATACAAATAGTTACTACTGCTAGCATGTTTCTGTTGTTAGACTTAAGTTAGTATTGTTAGTATATTAGTACTGCTTATGAGATATGTATGAGTTAACTTAGGAAAAGATATGTATGAGTAGAAAATGCATTGTAAGCCCATTAGGGTTCCTTGGTGTATAAAAAGAGACCCTAAGGTATAGAGTTTGATGTACACAGAGTTTAGTATACATCTGTTTGTTTAGCTTCAAGGTTGTATAAACCTAACACTGTTAAAAGTATTCATATTAAATATATTAAGGCTTAAAGTTTGATATTGTGTGTGTATTTACTATTCTATTATTCTTCTTCTTATTGATCAAAGTCTAGATTCCGCATAGATTTTGATATATCATACAAAGTTTATGTCTTAGTTACTTTAGATTTATCCAAAGTTACTAACATTTATACAAGCTAACGGAGAGCAATATATATTCAAGTGGAATCAACACTCTAAGCCAAAAAAATTACCATTAACATACAAACTATATGCAAGTAACCTATTTTGACTAGTTTTACTAATGTAGCCGTAACTTGATCATCCAAAGGAGATAAAAATTCCTCTAATTTGCCACATGAAGCTTAGACCTACATCTATCCAACCATGTAGTTTAACAATAGGCTCTAGGTCAAAAATTATTAGGAAAATCCATGTTTAGCTACTGACCTGGAAACAGCCCTTAAAACTACTTCAAAACCCTTCCAAAACTCAATTTTATCACTACCTAATATCATGCAATGCCACAATAATCCCTCAAACACATATAACATATCAATAACCTCATGATCATGATTATACCAAAATCAAAGAAATTAAATCCAAGATCATGCATGCTTATAGAAAGATGAAATCAAACACATGCACTCCGAATTTGATTATATCAATCAAAGAAAATTTGGAAATCACTTACAATAACAAAAGTAGTTAATAAGAAAATCAAAACTCTTTTCTTCCTTTTTCTTTTGCCTAACCGAAACCCAAAGGAACAAGAGAAGAACCAAAAACTTTGATTTGTTACTCCAATCTTGTTAGAAACTCTTGTAATCAAACCCTTATTACTCCAATTATACCTAAAATCAATGAAACCTTCAAAAATTAAAATCTTCAAAAATTAAGAACTTGGGAAACATCTTGCATTGGCGGATTTAATGAGATAATAGATGATGATGATTAGTGTGGAAGTGATTTAAGAGTGATTGGGAGTGATTTGAGAATTATTGGCAATGGTTTTGGTGGGTTTTGTTGAGGATGCGTCAAACATAGAAGGAAGGAAAAGGGTGAGCAGACAATTTTTTTTAACTGTGTGTGTTATGGAGTGTTTGATTTGGGATTTAGTAGAAGCCATAAATAATAAGGGGGTGTTTGGTTTGGCTTATTGTTGGAGTCAACAAAGGAGGAATGTTTGGTTTTATGTTTTGTAGGAGCTAATGAAAAGAAAAGGGGTGTTTGGTTTATATATCCTGCTTATTTTATATTTTTTTATTTTTCTAAAACATTAATACCATAATATTTGATTTGAAATACTTATTTAAAATATTAAAAAGTGTTAAAATACTATTTTTGACACAGTTTCAGCTAAAACGCGGAAAGAGTCAGGAAACACTAAAATAAAAATAATTAAGCTCTTGAAGCCAAAATATAGAATTGTTGATATCTCAAATGCTAAAATGGATAAAATCCAAATCACGGCTCG
The DNA here is from genome assembly GCA_026074375.1 of Tanacetum coccineum. Lineage (NCBI taxonomy): Eukaryota > Viridiplantae > Streptophyta > Magnoliopsida > Asterales > Asteraceae > Tanacetum > Tanacetum coccineum. Next base: position 55,657 of record BQNB010005654.1, read on the forward strand.
TAAATAGCTAAAAACGATGATTTTCGATCAAACGGCTAAAAACCAAAATACTACCTCCGTCCCAAAATTATTGTCCAGTTTTGACTTTCTGAGTCTTTCTTTGTCAACTTTGACCTTAAATAATTTTGTTTATGTTACATAATACTTGATAAAAATTATACCAATGAAAAATACATTTAAAACTCAATCCATTCATATATTATGCATCAAATATTAAATAGCACAAACAAAAATATTTAAAGTCAAAGTTGAGAGAGAAAGACTTAGAAAGTCAAAAGTGGACAATAATTTTGGGACGGAGGTAGTAATAAATTCCATAAAAATTAGAAATATAATAAGAGCTCGGTTAAATGTTGATCATAAATTCGGGTTGTTAAAATATTGATAATTCTATTTCGTTTGGCAAGTTTTATGCGGCTTATACCAATGTTTGGCATAACTGGTATAATAGTGGGACGAGAAATGCAATAAAACTTTCAAAATTGATAATCATGATGCCATTATGACTAAGTATCCTGGTTGTCTGATAGCGGTTGTAAAATAGGTCATCTAGTGTCCTTTGTTGTATGATTTTCTCAGCAAATGGGTAAACTGGTTGCTTCAGTGTCTGGAATAATTATTGGAGCTGCAATTTGGTTTGTGGGATGCTTATTCATTTTGCTCAGTGTATGTTTTTTGTCTACATCAGCTGGATGGGGATTGGTTTTAATAATCCTGAATTTGCTAATAAGTTACGAGCATGAATACGGTTCTTTGTTTGCTGATATCTTCACATGTACGCTGGTATTTCTAGTTAGACAGATGATCTGCTGATATTAAACCCCATAAAAGGTAAGTTTTATGTTGTTTATACCTGTGTTTTGCACAAGCTTGGGATTGTCCATTTAGCATCATCTCAAAGTATAAGCATAGTTGTAAAATGACTTTTAAATCTATGTTAATTTGGTCATCTTCTAATAAAGGTTGGCACAATTGCTCAAGTATTAAATGACTTATAGTAACATGGTGATATCATAGCAAATTACATTATGCTATTGAGAGGTCCATTTGCTAATTCTAGTCTATATCGATATGTAAATCTCAACCATGACATATTGGTATATTAAAATCAAGGAAATGACATAGCTGTGATTTACAAACTTAAACAAGCCATAAGTTAGCTCAAAAGGGTTTAGTCTCTATTGAGGTATAACAACAATCTCTAATGGGTTAGGTAGGGACCCCAGGTCAGTCAGGGTCAATCCCGGGTCATTCATGGGCAAACCCAAGTCAACAAGTCAATAAGAACGCAAATTAGCCTAACATAGTTCCCCAATAGCTAATTAAAGAGATCCCATCATCTGGATCTAAGGATGGAAAAGAAACCTAAACCCAATGGGGAAACCTGAAACCCGAAGTTTTTGGGACAGGGCGAGGCATGCTTATCGGGTTACAAGGCGGGTTTCAAGGCATTAACGCATATTCTTATTGGGTTTGGGGCAGGGATGGGGCACAAGATCCCCAACCCGCCCCGCCCCGAAAGTATATATACATATAAAGCTATTATATTCATATATTGTTATGTTACGATTTACGTAATGAAACCAATATTATCAATTTTTTATTGTTTTGTATCTTTGCAAGATTGTAAGTTGTGATTAGGAAAAATTTCTTTTGTGTAATGTTTTTATAAAAAGTATTGATTTTTACGTGCTTATCATTATTTATGCTTAATTTGTTGAAAACTTATAAAGGCTACTAATTAATATGTTATTAGCGTGTTGTTGATTCTTCATATTATTACATGTAATTACATTTGTTAAAATATGGCGTAAAAATAACAATAAACAGAGAACGTGTATTTTATGGAGCATTGCGCTCGTAAAGATGCCCCGATAAGATCTCCAACGGGGATTGGAGCGGGTTTGGGGAGTATCTTGCCCTAATGGAGGGCCCTGATAAGATCCCCATTGGGGATCGAGGTGGGTTTAGGGCGTGGTTTGCTAATCGGGTTTGGGTATAGAGGGTGGCCGCCCCGCCCCAAACCCGCCCCATTGCATAACATGGGGAAGAAAATTGGTAAACTACATGTTTTGCTTATTGAATATGAGAAGGGTTTTCTTTAAAAGGCTGCTACACCATAAGTAATGGCGATTCAAGGTGGTAGAATCCAGAAATCTATTAAGAAATCGCTTAATGCTAAAGGGAAGGGTAAAGGGAAAGGCAAGGGAAAGGATAAAAGTTATATCCCTAAGCCTAAAAAAACCTAAACATTTTGCTCAAGAGCACACGGGAAAGGATGACATCTGCCACCACTACAAAGAGGTGGGTCATTAGAAGAGGAATTATCCTGCTTACCTTGCTGAGTTGATTAAGAAGAAGAAGCAAGTTGGCACTCCCAGTTCTTCAACTATCTTCACAATATAATTATTTTCTTTTCCTAATAAATCCTGGGTGTATGGCATTGGTTGTGGTACTCATATATATAGCACAAAATAGGGTCTTAGAGGAGAAAGAAAACTAAAACAAGGAGCTCTCTATTTGTTCATGGGCAATGACGTTCATGCACAAGTAGAAGCCATTAGAAGTTATGACTTAGTTTTACCTAATGGCCTAGTGAATTGTTTAGACAATTGTGTAGAATATATAATGTATCTTATCTCACAATCAAATGACAAGAAATCTAGAAAGAGAGTGAAATGATTGAACACTTTAGAGAGAGAAAGGAAAGAAAGTAATATTAGATTAGAAAATGAACAAGTGAACAACCAAACCTTTCCAAGGTGTGAAGAGGGGTATACATACATCTATAGTGGTCAGCCATGGACCCTTAATAGGATAACCTTGGGCCTTGGGCCTTACTACCTTTTCTAGGTTCCAAAAACTATACTATGAGCCCATCTTACGATATTATGGAAGTGACCGATACTTTTCGTATTCCTAACAATCTCCCCCTAAGGGAGGTCACTTTATTTTACAAAACTGTTAAACCTAGCATACTATGTTTGTCTTTAATTTTGAGCTCGTAGTCTTTAAACTTCAATCATTAACTTGTGATATGTTGTAGTTATCATTGACTTTAGGCTTGAGCTTGTTACATATAGCTTGACATGTATGTGAACTTGAACTTCTTTGAGATCATCAACAAAGCATAATCTCTTATCATCATCTTAAGATATTATCGCCGTCTTGTGTACTTGTGACTTTTAGACCAACATGCTCATACTTTTCTTAAGATTGAAAAGTTAAATAAAATATCTTTCTTGAAGTTTTTTAACTTTAACACTTCGTCGCACTAAGAAGGACGTGCGGTATCAAAGTAGCAGAAGTCTTGAAACATGTACCTGAGCTTTCATGATGTCTTTATGTATGTCAGTCGAGTATGAGCATGTGGCTATGAATCTTGACTTGTCTTGATCTAATAGTTGTGACCATCGGGATTACCTGCATGAAAGGGTTAGTGATAATCAACATGTATGGACGAAAGTGGCTTTGTCACTTTGTTGAATATGGTTGCAATAACCACGGTTCCTCGTTGATTAGTATAAATACTGCCTGTGATCAGGTAGAATTCTGAAGAATCTCATTGACAAGGTTTCACAGCTGTACTAGCCGTTCTCATTACTAGAGCGTCTCAAAGCAGACAACACGGTATGTGTGAACCAGTAAGTTACTATCTTCCCGATTAAGTCGTCAATTCGTGTTTAGCTTTCCTATATCCAGATACCCTTGTAAGGCTTCCTGTAGACATAAGATTGAAAATTAATTTAGGAAAATCAGTCAGTGTGTTAAGATGCAAATGGTTTTTTATAACACACCAACAATTTTATCTTTTTCAAAATTCATCCATCAATTCATAAGCTGGACCGAATCGATATCTAGTGTCACAAGTTTGATCTATATAGGAACTCATAAGTCACCTACCGCAGAGCTTGTTTGATGTTGGCTCTGGAAGGATTTCCATCGTCATTGTGAATACTTTAGTATCACTCTGATGTTTTGACAATATCACAAGGATAATGCGTAGGACTCTTAAATTATTACTTGTTTTCATAGTGTATGAGCAATAAATATAATTAAATAGTATCCAAGTAAGATTTATGTATAATCTCTTTTGGCTCTAGACTTAATAGTGCACATTAGGTTTTAGTAATCAAAGGCTGGAGCAGACTGCCACCTTTTAAATACCAACTAACTAGGAGTGAGAAAGTCGATATAAATACATGTAATCTCTGTTAGAAATGAAACAAGAATCTTTTAAGAGACCTTGAGTGGTTGGGGAGGGTTGTATATTGCGTTACTGGGTCCATGACGACTGTCTTCAATACCAGACAATAGCTTAGTGTTTTTGACAGTTTATGTATTGACATGGTTTCTTCTTAAGTGTAAGGAGGGCTTCTTTCTTTTCACCCTTTATCTTACCTTTTCCTTTTCATTCTTCAACCCCTTTAGTGCTTACCGAGACTTCATGACTAGTACCTTGTTGGGTTTGTTCTAGTACTAGCTCCATCTCAGTCGGCACTATTCCCTTTTCTTGCTTTTCTCCTTTTTTCATCATACCTAAGGACTTCTATTCTAACTAATGGAAAGTCCTTGGGTAGATCCCTAGGCTGGATCGTGAGAACGAATACCTATACCTAACCACCTTATAACTCAAAGTAATGAAATATATGGTCGGTCTTTTGATATCATTCATAGCCTTAAAACCATTTGAAAACATCGATCAAGATACATTGATATATATCAAAACATTTTTTACCTCGATGGTTTTAGTATATAGAAATGCTCCCTTTGCATATGTGTATTGATAACTAAAAATGTTTAGCATATACGAGGATAGGAGTTCACACTTAAGTCTTAATAATCACATTATACAAGTTATATATATTTTAATCACATTTTCTTCCCTTATCAAAAATGTCAAATCGTTTGATATTTTGGATATCAATTGATTCAAATATAATGCTTTCGAGGAGAAAAATGTTCTAATTATATATCAAGCCTATTATTGGAACATTTTAATAACCCCCCCCCCCCTCAAATTGTGAGGGAATTATACGGTGTTTGATTATGTTAATTTGAATTTTTTTGAATTTACTAAGAAATTCTTGAAAACCCATACTTAAATACTATATAAGCCTATTTCTAGTCTAACACTATTTATTTACATATTCACAAAATTTGTAACTACGAGAGAATGACCTGAAATGAAGTAGAACTAAATATGACAAAGTCATATTATTCGTTCAAGCAGCCTTAAGTCTTCTCCATATTATCTCCCACTAACAAATTTCTCCAATTTCCTCATTAACCTTTTTTCAAAGAGCTGCTGATCGATTGCCTTGATAATGATGAGAGACCTTTTCCTGTCTAATTTACTCCATCTTCTTTTTGGCAAGTAATCCATCTCTAAGCTAGAAGAAATATCATGAAGAACCCATCAAACAGATGTTAGTGTGTCATCACAGAACTTATAGAGTTCATCCGAGCACATCAACCTGTTTCTTTTCAATTTGTTTTGATATATGATTCCTTGTGGATTGTTGTATGCATTGTATGGGGTCATTTTAATGATTTCAGACCTAAAAGTCTCAGGCCTGGTGATATTAAGCTTCTTCTAGTAGCTTTTGACTCCCAGTTAAAGGTTTTCCACCCGCTTAAGAATGATAACACATCTGGTAAACATCCTCAATGCCAGATTCAAGTAGTAAATGACATCTCTTTCTAGATTAGAGAGCTTTTTTTGAACTAAGAGAAGCATCATGTCTTTAATATTACGCAGATTAAGTCTTGGGAAGTTACTTTCTTTGTAATTGTTGAGCTGTTGATCTTCTCTTCGAACTTCAATCCCCTCCAGATACCCGTAATCACACCACTTCATAACTTTAAGATGGGTTACTGCAATGATTCTTTTTGTGGAGAACACATCATGCTTGGACTTCCTGTTACTTGCATATCTATTGAACCGTTGTTGTTTTGTACCCCAGTAAGTGATTCCCCATATAGCATATTTATTATAAGCTTTCTTTACTGGACTCCATAGTGGAGGAACCATGTCTTCCATGCCCTCAATATTATCATACTTAGCAGCCTTGGTTTTTGTTGTATAAGTCATATATTTCCTGCTTGAACTTCTACCTTTTAAATATTCGAGGTCGTTCTTGAAGAAGTAGTTAGCAGGAACTACTTGATGACCTTAATCTTTAATCAATGGTAGAGGCTTGCTGAGGTCAAATGGATATTCATGTTCTTCAGGGTTCTTCCAGTCAAGTCGATCAGTGACAGCTTTATAACATTTTTCGAAGTGATACTTGAGTTCCACTCGACTCTTGCATGTTCCCTTGAGTAGATTGAAAGCTGGTCCAACAAGGTATTATTGTGTCAGATTCTAAATCTTTAGATTATTCATAACATATGCAGAGAAATCGATGTGAGTGCTCATCATCTCGTTAAAAGTAAGATGAGGTTTTTCTGCTTTAGCAATTTTGCTTATCCAAGTCTGAGGTGGTCTAAAATCAATTGTCTTTTTAGTATTCCAATATAAATCTGGAGTCAGAGGTCTCTTTGATTTCTTGAACCATTCATCCTTTGAAGATGCCTCAACGTTGGGTTGATCATCAGTGTTACCTAAATCTTTTGCTTGATTTAGTGGCATCTCTGTGTCTGCAGTGTCAAACACTAGTTCCACTGCTTGAGCAGACTTGCCAGATGATTTTGGCTGAGACTTGGAGCCTTTGGATGAGCTTGACTTTTGATTTTTTAGATTTAGATCCTCTTGATGGTTTAGCATCTTTTCTCATCTTCCGCTTTTTCAACCCTTGGTCTGATCTAGCTGGAGGGTCTTTATCTTTGTCTTGGTCTTCTCGGTCTCTCTTTAACGAATATACTTTACCATAAGATTCGAAGAGGTCCTTGTCGATCTTTTAAGATTTGACCAGTGCATCATATAGATCTTTGTATTCTTGAGCGCCTCGATACGATTTACTTTGCCAAAATCTTGTCCAAAATGATCTTCTTCAAATCAAACTCAGTGAGTAATGCAGCTGCCTCGTATGTTGTTTTGGGTTGAGAGGAAGATTTAGCCAAGACAATATTCTCAAGTGATTCAGTAATGGATCTTTGGATCACAAGAGTGGCGTAGTCAGATACTTCCTTTGGTAGGATTTTAGGAAGTTGACTCTTGACTTTATCTTTGATGATCTCTTTCACAGACTTCTCAACAAGATCTATGTATCTCTTCCTCTCATCTTTAGCCTTCTATTCAAATTCTGTAGTGTATGCCCTCAAAGAATTCTTAATAGAATCTTCAAGTCTTGTGGTAAGTTAAGCATCCACCATTGTAAGAGCTCCTTTTCCAAGACATAAACTTTTCGGTCGCATCTGAATAGGGATGAAAAATCTGGAAGAGCAGGAATTAAGGATACAGTTATTGCAGTTGTTGGTGCAGGAGTCGGTGTTGGTGTTGATTGTTGTTGAAGAGGAGTGATGGGTAGAATTGTCAGAGGAATGGTTGATCCAACTGCAGATGAAGTTTTCGGGATTACCGTGACAGGTATGTTGAGAAGAGGTGGAGTCTGAGTACTTGGTTCTTCATGACGAATCTTGACATTCATTATAGAAACGACTTCAGTGTTTGTTGGTGGAACGTTATCCAAGTTCAGAAATTGATTTGCAAAGTCGGATGAAATAGAACTTTAGTATTTTGTGTGTCATGAACAATTGTAAGAATTACATGTTCATCATCCTTGACTTGTTTATATGTGGTCTATTGAGTGCCTTCATCACGACCAGCATCAGTCATCTCTTCATCTCTTTTCCCTTCTTCTTTATGCTTTGTAGCTTGAAACCTTACGTTCACATCCTTGTATAATTCCTCATACTCTTCATCATCATCAGTAAATTCAACGATATCAGGAGTATGTACATACTCTTCATCATATACTTCTTCTTCATCATCTGTCTGATTGAGATTAGGGTTCTCATCTTCATCAGAATTAGTCTTTTCACTGTCACTTGCTTCTTTGTCACTATCAACATCACTGTCAACATCATCATCATCATCATTGGTACTTTATCACTATTATCATCATTGCTATCATCATCACCACTATCTTCTCAAGATTTATTTTCACTCTCAGATAGATATTTGGGTACATCAGGAACCCCTGGTTTAGTACCAGTTCCTTCATCTATACCAGTTGCCTTGTCTTCTTGCTCATCAGGAACCTTTGGTTGGGAACCAACTCCATCACCTAAGCTACTTGCATGAAGCTTATGAGTTTCTAACTTGCTTTTCTTGAGAGTTTTCTTAAACTGAGCAGCTTCAAGTAATGCTACATTAGAAAGTAGATCCATGCCTTTACCTCTATAACCTTTAGTTGGTGTTTTCTTCTTTAGAACAGACTCACTAGGAGTGTCTCTGATTACAACACCTACAGTTGGCATAGTAGTAGACTTCTTGGCAGGTCTCTTAGCTCGATTAGGCTTCACTGCATGTTCCTCTTCCAAGACAGGAGACAATTTCCTTAAGGGTGAAACAACTTTCTTAAACTTCCTTCCTTTCTTTGGTGTAGCTTTTCCAGTAGCAAAATTGAGATAAGTCTTGTAAGCTTTAGAATCTTTGATGTCTTGATTGATCATATACTCAGGAATCAGGGCTCTATATTGCCTCTTGTGTCTTGGAGACAAACTTCAATGTACCGAGCAAGGTGTCATCATGAATTGTGTAAAGATTGATCATGTTCCTAAATAGAGATGGTCTTGTCCTTAGAGATGAAATGATTGATGATAACTTTTGTAAATCTTGGGTAGGGCATGTGCCCTTTACGTGCTGAACTTATTTCTATGTTGTCAGCTTGAAACATAAAGTCTTCCCATAATAGAGCAACAAAATCAATATTCTTCTTGTTGTACATACCCCACAAGATCTGAGCTCTTGATTCTCTGAGTCTATCAAGACCTGTTGTCTTCTCAGAGATGCACCTATTGATAATAGTAGCAAATGTTCTCAAAGCTGATGCATTTGATCTGTGTAAATTGCATATAGCATATCACCCTTCCCAGAGTAACCGAGCTCCTGAATGAATAGAACCAAGTCTTCTTCAGAAGGAGGTTCAATAAAATCTTGGTTGAGGAGTCTGGGACAAATTTGGAAAATCTCACAAAATACTTCCATGTCAACTCAAAACTTTTTCTTGTCTAGCTTGAACCGGTATGCATCTGTATCTTTGATCTTTTATATGGTGTTCCAGAATTGATGCATGTATACTTCAGGTACTTCATCAATGATCAGGAATGCGAGATAGCAAGGAGAGAGTTTAAGAGCATCCAGTGTGACTTGATATGCTTTTTCTCTCTGTGGCTTGCTGAACTCAATTCCTACATTATACTTTTCAATCTTTAGTATTATCTCAGGAGCAACCAAAGCATTATCGAGAGTAACTTGTTTAGAGACAACTAGATTCATGATTCTGCTAAGAATAGTCCAATATAGTGCATATACAAAAAAAAATTGTATCACTGTTTGACCTATTTGATTCATGGGTATGCACTTAAAGATACAATTTACATTCATTTATTAGACAGATTTAACACATGTATCAGGCATTCAGTTAAAGTATAGGATGACAAACATTAATCATGAAGTCAACGTAAATGTCAACAAGCTAACAATTAGGAAAACACAGTCAATATAGCAACTAACATAACATATAAAGATGGATTATCCTAAAATGTGTTATCAAATGAAATCATTTTACAAAAAATCAATTTTAATGACCTATGTATAAATCGCCGCCTAGACAAATGTATAAATCGTCGCCTAAAATTGTGTATAAATCGCTATTTGAAAAATGTGTATAAATTGCTGTCTAAAGTCACGTGTATAAATCGCCGTCTAAGAACATGTGTATAAATCGCCGTCTAGATGGGATGTATAAATAGCCGTCTATATTCATATGTATAAATCGCTGTCTATAGGGCATGTATTAATCGCCGCCTATAAATTTTAATTTATACAAACCCAACTTTTATGGCAATTATACAACACAAACACATGTAGGAAGGATATAAAAACATCTTCTTGCATTTATAACATGAATTAACCATACATTTTTCATTTAGAGAAAAGAACGAGTAAATTCTCACTCATTTTGCTCTAGCACACAAAATAAGAAATCAAGCAATAGATTTTCTCACACAAATGAATTCAAGAATGTATAATAACACTTCCTAATCATAAACTGTAACACCACCAAAATGGGTCGCAGAGGAATAAGGATCCGGGGCGTGTTACTTCAAGATCAACAGCACAAGATATATATATGAACGACACAAAAGTCGTTTAGATTGATACATTGGATTTAAATAAGTCTTGGAGACAAACTTCAATGTACCGAGCAAGGTGTCATCATGACATTGGAGGTAAAGATATGATCAAGTTCCTAAATAAGATGGTCGTGTCCCTTAGGAGAATGAACAGAATTGATGATATACTTTGGTAAAATCGTGGGTAGAGGCATCTGTGCCCTTTTAACGTGCTGAACTTATTTCTATGTTGTCAGCTTGATACATAAAGTGCTGTCCCCATAATAAGCAACAAAATCAATATTCTCTTGTGTTACCAACCCCACAAGAATCTGAGTCTCTATGATTCCTCTGAGACCTATACAAACCTGTGTGTCTTCATGCAGATATGCACACTATATGAAAAAAGTAGCAAATGGTTTCTCAAAGCTGAGTGCATTTAGATCTGTTTGAATTGCATAAAGCATATCGACCCTTTTCCCAGAGATAACCGAAGCACGCTGAATGACAGATAAACCAAGTCTTCTTCAATAAGGAGGTTCAATAAGTCTTGGTTGAAGGATCTGGGTGACAAAGTTAGGAAAATCTTCACAATATTACTATCCCATGTCAAGCTCAAAACTTATTTCTTGTCTAGCTTGGAACCTAAAGTGCATCTAGTAAGCTTTTGTATCCTTTACTAATATGTTTTTTCCATAATTGATGCTTGTTATACTTCAGAACTTCATCAAGAAACATGAATGGCGAGAAAGGCCAGTTGAGAGAGTTTAAGAGCATCCATGTGACTTATTAGTGCTTTTTTCTCTCTTTGGTCTTGCTGAACTCAATTACTACATTAAACTTTTACAAACTATTTATTATTATCTCATGGTAGCAAACCCAAAGACATTATCGAGAGTAACTGATTTATGTAGAATGAGATACATATATACGATTCATGATTCTGTTCTAAGGAACTAGTCCCAATAAAGGTTCATTTATTAGCAAAAAAAAAAATTGTATTCCACAGTTATGACCTATAGAGATTCATGGGTATTGCACTTTATAGAATACAAATATAACATGTACATATATTAGACAGAATTTAACACATGTATCAGAGCAAATCAGTTAAAGTATAGATGACAACATTAATCATAATCAACGTAAATGTCAAACAAAGCTAACAAGTTAAGAAAACGACAGTCAACTATACAACTAGTATCATTACAGAATAAAGAATGGATATATCCTAAAATGAGATTATCAACATGAAATCATTTAACAAAAAATCAATTATTAATGACGCTAATTTTATACTAAATTGCCCCTAGGCACAATGTATAAATGTCGCCTAAAATTGTGTAAAAATCGCTAGTTTTAGAAAAAATGAGTCTAAATTGCTAAGTCAAAGTCCCGTGTATAAAATCGCCGTCTAAGATCATGCGGTGTTTAAGATCGCCAGAGCTAGAAATGGTATGTATAAAAAAGTTAGCCGTCTTATATTCATATTTATAAAATCTGCTGACTATAGGCAGTGTAAATAATCGCCGCCTAAAGAATTAATAATTTAAACAAACCCTACTTATTATGGCTAATTTATACAAACATCAAAATCACATGTAGTGGAATGGAAGAAACAAAACATCTTCTTAGCGATATATTGCCAATGAAATACCCATACATATTATTCATAGATAAAAGAACGAATAGAAGTTCACTACTCAAAAGGTAGTCTCTAGCATCCACAAAATAAGAAAACAAAGGCAATAGATGTGTTTTCCATCACACAAAGAATTCAAGAATGTAAAATACACTTCCTAATCTTTAAGATCTGTAACACCCCCAAAATGGGACGCAGAGGAATATAAAATCCTGGGTATGTGATTTACTATCATATCAACACACAAATATATATTATAGTATGAAACGACACAAAAAGTCGTTTATCGATTGATACAATGGATTTAAATAAAAGACAAGATGTACAAAATCTTATTAGCTTTAACTTGTTCTTAGTTAAAGTAGTACTCAAAGATAACATTAGATTTCCCAAAACATGATGCACACTAAATCTTTAACAGTAGCAAAAAAAAAAATACCAAAGACATAAATCCAAGCATCTGACTTGGCTCCTCGTGCCTATTTGAACCTCCTCGAAAAATTGCCTTAAAAACGTTCAACAAAAATTGTTGGAGTGGTAATTCATAGGTTGTATTTATTTAAAAATTATTTGGTCGAGAGGAACTCGCAAACTTACCCGTGATTGTTTAACAACCTATGCCAACAATAACAAAACCAGATTACTGTATGCACAGAGCCCTGTACATCTGCGAGAGCACGAACCAATTATTTGCTATTTGAAGGCAGTTTTATTTTGTGCACCGTACAGATATTGTAAACCCCCGCGTACATCCAATTCCGACTCTGGTCAATGATTCGTTCCCGTGATAAAACTAAACTACCCACACGGGGAGGTTAATCCCAAGTAAGAATCTATTTACTAACTATTGCGCGCTGTACTCACAATCAATGCATGGTTAACCACTACAGATCTATGCACATATGACTAGTTCATTATAATGGGACAAGTAGGGTTTATCGCTACATAAGGGCAAACACATAATCAAGTATAACTATTAAACATTGCGTGCCAAATTTCATCAAACAAAGCATGTGTCCATCACCCCCATATTATAAGAAATCATTAAACCGTATAAAAAAAGAGGAGTGCTAAGTGAACTTCACCTTGTATTACAAATAGTCCAAAAGCAACACAATAATAAGTGAGTCACGCCAAACGGTTTAGATGCAACCTAAATTAAAATTGAAGGACGAATAATTACTATTACTTTAAATTAATAAAAAATAGTCAAATCCTATATGTTGTTACAAACGTACAAAACGATTCGAGGCCTAACATAAATATAAGAAGAGTCATTACATTACGTTTACGAGTATCTTAGGACACATTAAATCGTAAATCCAACAACGGTCGTCGATACGACCAATCCGTAATTAGGCCTCATTATGAACTCCCTATTAATATTCTAAGCACTTAGATAACCACTCGAATAATCTAGTTATAACGATAATCGACCCGACTAATCTATTTTAGTAAGCAAATACTATTGATATAAAATGTGTAAAAACGTTGATATACGATAAAACTTTTTCGTAAAAAGACCTAATTTTAGTCGTATATAAAGCCCGTTGTTCGCCGCTATAAATATCGTCCAGCGTCTTTTGTAAAAGGAACGAGAGGATCAAAATATTACATTTTCACTTTTTGATATCTGCGATGAATATGATTTGATACTGTGTACCCGACATCTAGTTTCGAGTCGTTTTTTCAGTTATAATTTAGCGAAAACTTTTGAATCCTATAACATATTCGTTTTGATCCCGATTTAGTGATTCCTTCGAGTATGACTTGTTATTAAAAAGAGTATATATTTATAAAGTTTAATCCCACTGATGAATATTTGCTTTTACTGTTCAAAGTTTATAAAATTACTTATATTAACCCTGTTAATTATCGTAAACCGTCGTATTTTATACTTCTAGTTCCGTAATTTATGCGATTCTTTCGAGAGTAACGATCTCTTAATTAAAAAGTATATCATATTTTAGAATGTTATTTAAAAATATTAGTTGATGTAAATGAAGTAAGTAACATTTATAAAAAAAGCTTTAAAAAAGTAATTTTATAGTCGTAAACACTTATTAACTTAACATTTTTCCTGTTATAAATCAGTTTTTTCAAGTTCTTAATCAATTGTGGAATTGGTCATTAGGCGTATATAATTAATATTAAGTCCAAACACTCCTGTTTATGGTAATTCAATTGTTTAAATCAGGCCCCTAATTATTTATGTTGTGTATAACTATATAAAAAACCATTGTTTTATGTATTAAGTTAATTATAGTAGTTTAATATAGAAACACCTTATAACTATTATTAAACACATGTGATTAGCTATAACAAGAGTCCAAGAATCATCCATAGTACCTTAAAATTCATTTGTAACAAGTTTTAACAACTTTATTTTCCATATACTTTTATCTTGTGAAATTTAAAAAAACCTTATAAAGACCCTAAATTTAACCTAAACCCTTAAGTAATCTTATAAAACCCTAATTATTACCTAAACATGTTTATACTTAAACCATATGTTAACATACTTTTACATTCATTTTTCCATGATATATATAACCATATGACATAAGAATAAGTGCATAAATTCATAAACATAAATGAAAACTCATTTTACATATTAAAAAGTCCTTAGTGGTGATTATAGCCATATTTAACATATAACACATAAAATCATAAGAAATAAAAGTATGAAGGAATTAAGAAGACCTTAGAGATGATGTATGAGATGAGAAACAAGTTCTAAACCCGTGTTTAGATTCAAAACCAAAGCTTACAAGCTTATAAACCCTAGATTAGGTTTGAAACCCTAATCTTCCCTTTTCTTCCTTAATCCTTGCAAATGATGAACCAATGCTTGCAAACACCTTAGTATGCCTTAGGATTGATGTGTAAAGGGTTGTATGGATTGTATAAAAGTTTTGTATGATTTGCTTAGATGGCTTATTTTGGCCGTGGGTTTTGGACTAGGAAAAGAGAGAAGAAAATGAATTTTTCTTAAGTAAAAGTGTAAGTAAACTTTCTTATGCATGCATGTTATATATAGGAAGAGGTTACAAGATATTATACTTGCAAGTTTGACTAGAAAAATCAAAGGGGAGGGGGGGCCTTGTGCCGTGGGTTTTCAAGGGGACAAGGGGATCAAGGGGGAGGGAAACAAGGACCTTAATGGTTTATGTCTTATGGTTCCCTCTAATAGAAATCATCCCATGATTTCTAGGGCTTATGTTCCTAGTTACTTTTCTTTTATATACTTTGTATTACTTGTACATTTATAAAAGAAAAGTGTAAGTAAACTTTTGATTAAATGTAAAGTGTAGTTTTTATATAAAAGTTTACTTTGTAAAGTCTTGGTATTTTGTAAAGTATTTGTTATCTTGTACAATCATATGAGATGTGTATAAATATATACATATGCATAAAGTTTTATAAACTTTGATCATTGTATATAAACGTAGGTATTTGTTGAAGCGTACGTAAATTTTTAGGGTTTCCGGGAAAACCTAATTGTCATTTATCGCGAAACGTAAACACTTTCACGTATCCGATAAAGTAACTTGTGAAACGTTAATAATTATTCTCAAAATAATTGCTTAACCCTCGTTTGACGTAAACAATAATTTGCTTAATGCCCGTTTACGTTAACTGATCATTTTTAGTTTACGCGATTTAACTTAACGATTTCCATTAAAAACAAACGCGTACAATACTAAAAATAAATAGTGACTTTATTAACGTCGTACATTGTCCTAAAACACGAGGTGTTATATAAACCCACAAACTTTTTCAAGTCTTTCCCAAAAACTTAAATTTTCGCACACAAGAATCAATCAAAACACAAGTATGTGTTATTTTTATCAAGAATTGTTACAATCGAGTGTTCTATAACCCTAACCCATCAAAATCCCTCAATCAATTTGGGATTTGGTCTACTTTTGATTTACACGAAGCCTAAATCAATTTTCTAGGGATAACGTGCAAAAATTTGAGATATAACCTAATTCCTTTTGCAGATAAGTTGTTTAGATGGAAAGGAACACTTTTTTAGTTTACCTTAAAGCTTGAGATTTACGTTTTGATGATGAACTAGTGGGTGACGATTTAAAATGAGAGGGAGGAAAAACATAGGGGTGTTTGGTTTGTGTGAGTAACGAACAAGGGAAAGGGGGTGTTTGTAGTTTTAAAGGTTTACCTTTTCACACAAATGCCCCCTGAACTCTTAACTCCTTTCTTTTTTATTAATAACATTTCTTAGGTTTAACCAGTTTTACTTTTAACACATTTAGTCCTTAAAGTATTAAAAGCTAAGACTAAGCCTTAAATTTTGTTATTAGAATCCTAAAGGCATAGACACATAGCATATAATGCACACATAAGTTAAAATTAATTAACATTACGAAAAAAATTATACCGTTATTGTTTAAAAACCTTTTTCCTTTTGTTCCTTGATGACCTTTGAAGAAGAAGTTTGACATTTTCTCCCCCTCAAACAATGACCCGTTTTCTATCTAAAGAGAAGTAGTCGTTGTTTGAGTGGTCAAATGCTTTGAAAAATCATTTTCTTATGAATTACTGAGATGATTATTTTATTTCTAAAAAATCAACACCATTAAATGAGATTTCTCTTATTTTGACCAATAAATGCACTGAAACGTACATTAATTTGTATAAAGGATGCACGAGTTGTGTTGCAAGGTAAACACAAGCCACTGAATGAATATGAAGTAATTCATTCTCGAGAAAAGTAAATTTCCCGTTGTGGCAAAGTTTTTAATTTTGAAAATACTTGCCTTTAAGATTATGACCGGGTTGTTATCTGAAATAATAACAAGCCATATGACATATTTTCTATTCGAACTTTATTTACAGCTTTGTGCCATTATTGAATGACATTTCGAAAGCCGTAAATATTATCGATGCTAGAAAACATGTCCTGAAAACCTATTTTATTGTATTTTTTTGATTTTTTGATTTTTTGATTTTCCTTTTTTTAAATTTATATAAAATGAAAAATCTTTTTGGCTTTTATATTTTCTTATATACTTATAATACATAGGATATACCACGAGTTACCACCATTACTCGTCCTCTGCCTTTGACAGACGCTTTAACGTTTTCGGAGACATGCTTCTCATATCGAGTTTTTTGATCAAGAAGTTGAATCTTTCTCGTGGCAAGGGTTTGGTGAAGATTTCAGCCAGTTGATATTCCGTCCGAACAAAGTAGAGTTTCACTATTCCATTCTCCACCTGCTCCTTTATAAAATGTTAGCGTACATCGATATGTTTTGCTCTTGAGTGCTGAAAGTTGTTACAGCATAGAGCAATTACACTTTTGTTGTCGCAGTATAGAGGAATCTTATTGAATTGAAAGCCATAATCTGTTAGCTGTGAACGCATCCATAGGATTTGAGCACAACACCTAGATAAGGCAATATATTTAGTCTTTGTACTCGAGATCGCAGTGCTCTTTTGCTTCTTGGAAGACCAGCTAACAAGTTTATCACCTAAGAATTGAGTGCTTCCGGATGTACTGCGTCTAGTGTTCTGACACCCCGTGTGATTTGCATCTGAATATACAGTTAGAGACATACCAGTATCCTTTGAGTACCAGAGACCCATGTTAATGGTTCCCTTTAGGTATAGAAAGATCCGATTAACCGCATTTTAAGTGCTTTTTGGTAGGCTTTGCCTGATACCGGGCACATAAGCAGACTGCATAAATAAGGTCGGGTCTATTGAATGTCAGATACATGAGGGATCCAATCATACCACAGTAAAGTATAGCATCAACTAGTGTCCCATGTAGATTTTCATCCAGTTTATTCTTTTCCACCATAGGTGTGTCTACAGAATCACTAGACAGCAAACCATATCTTTAATTAATTTCTGTGAAAACTAGAAGGAGGGAGGTTGAATAGTTTTCCCCAATTAAGATTTTAATTAAAATATCCGGTTGATTATTTTTAAATCTATTGTTGTAAGGATGTAAATAAATTATTAAATTAGAACGACGAATAATAATAAAGGTATGTGACAGGGATATTTTTAGTGGTTCGGCTACAAGGTCTCCTACCTTTCCCTACTCTACTCCTCGAGTCACCTACTCGAGAGTTTGAATCCACTGGACACCAATGTTACTTTAACCGACAGATAAGCCTCACAACATCGCTTACACCTTTTAACGGTACTAAGCTAAATACCAAATTCTTTATACGGTAGAATCACACCAACACCTTTTTACCCTTTACATAATATCAAGGTATATCTTATGTTTCAACAAGTAAGAACATGATACCTTTACACTACTTGCCCTCTATTAGGTACCAACTATTACACCATGATCCACAACTATTTTACACAACATTTTTTTATTAAATGATCCTATCATTATATGATATAAATCTTGATTGAATATGATGAATGATGCTTCAAGATCAGTAGGTAGATCTTAGTGACTTGAAAGACTCTTCTATAATGTGAGCTAGGAGAGTTGATCTCATGTGCAAAACCCGATAGAACTTATCCTATTAAGAAATCTATCAAAACACTAAAACAAAAGAAACCATGATGATAGATCAGTTGGTAACTGAACAAAGAAGAAAGAAACTATGTGAATGAATGAATAAATAAGTTAGAATGAGCTGGTATTTATAGACTCTAGTTTTACTGTTTACCGGTTCCGCTAGTTCGGTTTGAGGAACAAAACCAGCTCGTTATCAAACAGAACCGGCGTACAGTAATTAAATCCAAATTTTGATTTACAAGATCTTAAGAGATCATGTGTGATCTTATGAGATCATGTTCAGATTTGGTAAGAAAGATATGTTAACTAAGATGTAACTATGTTTCAAGATTTTAATGTAAAGTGTACATTTTTATTCTAAAAATGTATTTATGTGTTTTGACTATAAGAGTTATGATATGAAGGATGGTTTGATGAATACACGAGTTAGATAAGCTATTGGTTTAAAACTAATGAGTTTCATTTTCTACTTTCCACAAGTTTATGTTTTGTTATTAACAAAATAAAGATAGATCGTAAAATATAAATAAATATTTTCATAGTTTATTTATATTAACAATCTCCCCCTTTTTGTTGATGACAAAACATAAACTTATTGGAAGTAAACAATAAAATTTATAAGTTCCTAAATTGGAGCTTTTTACTTCCTTCTCCCTTTTTTTGTCGAAACAAAAAGAGTGTCGAAGAAAACTAACTTGTAAATGAAATGAAATGAAATGCTATATGTAATAGAACATGGATTCTTAAAAGGAATCAAATTCATGTGTGTAATGATCTGAGAACCCAAATGAGTGCTTCCTTATGAAGACACTTTTCTAGATGGGATCGACAATGTTTCCTAATAATGAGAGAGAGAGACCTTGATGTGTCGTTGGATAGGTGTTATTTATTGCTATCAGGGTTTTACATTTATATTTAGCCGACTAACCTAAAGACAACACTTTAACGGGCAGAGTACCCAGTCAAGATGTAGCTTCGCTGTAAGTAGGGTGTCGAACACTAAGAGTGAGAGTTAACCATATATCCTATTAGTATTTATTCTATTCTAGATTAGTCTAATTACTGGTTAAACCTATGCTATATATGGTTATCTAACAAGATAGGGGGGGGGGGGTTCAGCCTAACAGACTGGCACAAGTTTATGGTGACAAATAACAATTCAAAGCACAATATAAACTAAAGCAAATAACACAAGATAAGAGAGCGGTACGAGCCAAATAATAGAAAATTGTATTAACCATATTAAATCCAATTAAATGAAGGTTTGATTAATTAGTGCAATGGCTTGCTTATCTCGAAGCGGCATATCATTCTTAAGATTTAGGCGATACTTCTTCCTAAGACCTAGACACGAACAATCTTGTCACGATTAACGCATCCGCATAAAGCATCCTCTAGTTTAATTATAATCTATCATAGGGAATTAAAGTAGTGGTGATCCTGTTTCCAATATACAATATGAATTTAGGGTTCGACTCGATAGATAGGATGAAAGAATTGTTAAATTCATTAGGTTTTGCAGGTTTATAATGGAAGAATAAATATATTAAATGTCGTGCAAGTTTTATTTTCAATAATAATTAAAAACTTTAAGTTGTTGGAACCTGGGCGTTTGACGCCGTCAGGGTTGTGGTGACCCCATCACAGGTGTCGTGGTGACGGCGTCGCGTGTTAATCGTGACGCCGTCTCCACAGTCTGTGAAAATGAAATTTTTGTTTTTGATGAAAAATTTCCTGCACTTGATTTCATAAGTTAATTCCTGTAAAAATGGCGGTACAAAACCTGGGATTTAACAATTCAATCATATGACTCGAAACTGACGCAAATTAATCTAAACAATTCATTTATCATGTTTGAATTCGGATCAAAAGCCGGATAAATACCCCTACACTTATTGGTTGCTAAATACCTTTTATTGAAATTAATACGAGGTTAAAGACAATACAAAGCATGATTACAAGATAGGTTAAACATGACACTCCTAATTTGCAGGAAAAGTAAATATTGGGCTGCCTCTTAAAAAGCGCTTGTTTTTGTTTGAGTCATGAGCCTGACTCTACCCTTATTTAAAAGATAAAGAGGAGGGTTCCCCTACACTTGAGTTCAAGTGCGGGTGATAGTAATGGTACACACCATAGTGATGAGAAGGAGCCATACGTTGAGAAAGTTGTTGTTGAAGAACAGGCTCTAAACGGTGTGCTTCTAGAATTCTACCTTTCTCTACTTCATTCGGCCTATCAAATAAACTAAGTTCTTCTCCTAGAGGAGAAACTTCCTTAAATTCTAATCCCCAATCATCATCAAACATCTCCCAATTTAAAATATCAACACCTAGGGATATACTTTTTCCTAATAAAACCGGTTTAAATCCATAATGTCTCTTAGGGTCATCTTTACCTGGGTTACAATAACTATACACACCCTTAGGATAGGAATTTGCCACGTGAGGTGAAGGAGGTGTTTGAGTTGTTAAATAATCTACTACCTTCATCCTAGAACTATCCGGACTATGTGGTTTGATGGGTGGTTAGTTTAACACCCCCAAATTTACACGCAGCGGAACCAACAATTTGGGTGTTAAATAATAGTACAATAGTCGCAAGAAATAAAGAACGACTCAAAGAGACGTTTAAAACAAACAACCATTCCATTATTATTTATCAGAGTTCAAAAGCGTAGTCCCAAGAAATCATTACCATACATAAAATAAGTTTGATTTAACCAAACTAAAACAAGTTTTTAATGAGGAATGGGTTTTTAAATGGTGGACAAAAGTTTAGCGCAATTCCTCCACACCAGTGCCTCCAAGCCTTCATACTTCAATTACCTGAGATGAAACATGCTAAAAAGTCAACACGAGGTTGAGTGAATTCATAGGTTTGATAATTGATAAAAGAATTGAACACAAGCATAAAAATAATCATATGCTTCATATAGACTTGTTGATCAGACAAGCTAATAAACAACAGTTGCATTGAGCTCGCGACACCGATCCCATTGACGAAATCCATAATCAATTAATAATATAATGAATGCCCCCAGGCTAGGTATTTTCGTCAGATACCTACTTACATCTCCATACAATATGTCCGTACATTGGGAGTGCTCACTTTCCCGGATACAAACTTCCCAAAAACCGAACCGGGTTGTCAAGCCCATAGCGCTATTAATTGTATGAGCGGCTACCCATCATAGGTAGTTGACGGCTCACGATTGGGGTCTTATGACGAAAGCTACTCAAGCAACAACATATATCCACAAACGGGTCCAAGCATATAAGAAGAAAACTACTTGCGTTCGTTTTATAAAAACTAGCATGCATCTCCCTCGCGGGGTTTTATAAATACAGTTTAAAAGTTGAAAAGCGAGGCTATAAACTCACTTGATAATGCCGGAAGAAAGATAGATCGGCGATAAACGAACTTGGTCGTCGGCACGAAAATCACTCGGAACCTATACAACATGTATGGGTTTTAGGTTTCTATGTCGGTCAAAATTAATAATGACGACAAAAATAGACAATATGTAGTTATACGTAGATATGATGATGCAAGTTATAATTGGTAAGTAAATCACAGATATTATTTTTCTAAGTAAAAAGTATGTCATTTTTACTAGATTTTATTAATTGCTAGATTTTACTAGTTTTGATCTAATTGGTCAAAAAGCCCAATAGGCCTAATTATAAGCCCATTAAGTAATTTGGTCAATTTTAATGGTCCATGACCAGGCCTTTGTCCAAATATTAGGCCCAAGTGGGTTGGGTCCAATGCTAAGCCCAATAAGTCTTTTTAAATATAATTAGTGTAATTGGGTCTAGTGGCCCATTTAAGTCTTATGGCTTATTTTAAGTTTATGTGTATAACTTGTATAAATTTTTCGGGTTTTCGAGGTCGATATAAGTTTAAGGTCAGTAGGTTCAATATATAAAAACTCCCAAAAGTGGGTCCTACCACCTCGGGTTTTTGTCGCAAAACACTTTACAAACTTTTAGTATGGTTATAGACGTAAAAGTTTTATATAGGTTTATGTTTATAAAAATAGTTATATCTCTTTAACCATAAATAGTGTACTTATAATATTTACATTTATAGTTTCATATTTAAGTGTACATTATAGATTATAAGTTATTTCTATACTTTATTTTGAGTGGACATATACTTAAAGTCATTTCTTTATACAAAAGTCAATTTATCATTTTGGCTGAAAACTCACTTTTACCATTTTTGACGCCATTTTCAACCCATAATGAATTGGTTGACTATCCAATTGGTCCAGTATCTACATAAGTTTATCTACATCTCATAGTTTTAGGTTTTTACTCAACTCAGAGTGCAAGTATGACTTTTCATACATTCTGTCCAGCAAGGTCAGAATTGACTACTTTTGGTAAAATGGTCATATCTCATGCAATTTTTGCATTCAAGTGTTGATTCAAATTGCTACTAGCTCATAAAACAATTGTCCACAACTTAGATAAGTCAAATCAGTTATTCATCATACTCAAAAATGTCAAACCTTCTGTTTACTTCTGCCCTAATTTTTCTAGTGATTTCCACCATGTTTTAAGTTAGGTTATACCATTTTTAACCAAATCTATACACATAGATACAAAACCCCAATAAACTCTTGATCATCATAATCATCATATTTACAATTACATTTATAAATGAAATACAAGAAAATACAAGAATAATAAAAATAAGTAGAGATTATACCCAACAAAAATGATGTAAATGATGATTATCACCCAAAACCAAATGACTCCTTTACACCAAGTCTTGAATCTTTACCCAAATGTTTTTGACACCACTTTATTATGACCCAAATGACTCCATAAAATCTTCAATGACTTCAGCCCCAAAATATATATAAACTTCCTTGAAAACACCCTTTAATCACTTCAAAAAGTATAGGAAACCATACTAGGTAGTCATATTCACTAGTAGGTTATTATAGATAGGGTAAAATTTGATGGAAATGGTGTTATGGTGGTGATGAATTCGGCAAAAAGGGAGAGACAAAGGAGATGTGTGTGTGGTTTTTTTTCTTAACTATGAGAAAAATGGGTCAATGATGGTTTATATATATTTTGACCATGCATGATACAAAGAAATAAGAAGACAAGTGTCTTGCCCCATTTCTCTCATCATGCCACGCCTCATATGAGGTGGTGGTGATGAGTTTTGAGTTTAAATTTTTATAAACTTTGATGTTTAGTGTATAATTTTTAAGATAGGTAGGTAGTTTTGAGGCTAACGGGTATCGACGTAAAATAAAACGAGAGTTAAGGCGAAACCACGAAGTAAAAACGAATATGATAAAAATAATTCTACATTAAACGGAATACTTTTCTGAAAAGTTTAATTTACGTACGGTTCAAGACGGATAATTGTTTTAAGCATAGCTCATAATTAATTAAAACGACGATTTCAATAAAATGTGTAGATGTAAATAAAAGTAACTTGTTTAAAATTTATAAATTAATTAGGAGATTAGAAATAGTAGTGACCTTAAATACGAAATGTTACAGAAATCTTTGGTGTAATGGGGTCCTTTGCATTATTCGCATCCGACTTGAGTAGCATAGACTTTTTCATTCACTTTCTTGATCTCTCTCCCAAGATTATTGAATTGTGCTTGTATAGCTGCCAATCCGTCAGAAGTTTCAGTACTTCTTAGCCTAGATGTTCCATTGTGCCATTTTTGAGAGTAATCAGCCATTTCTTAGATGGCCACCTTTGCATCAGCAGAAGTCTTAGATGGTATTGCACCTCTTGAATCAAGAATTTGTCGAGTAGGAATTTCCAATCCATTATAGAACAAGATTACCTCCTGCATCTCTGTTAAATAGTGTTGAGGACACTTCATCAAGAGTTCTTTAAATCGCTCCCATGCTTGGTAAATGTTTTCATCAGTATCTTGCTGAAAGTTGTTGATTTCCTCCATTTTCTTTTGCAGTTCGAGCAGGTGGGCAATATTTGTTCAAAATTTTTGTTTTAATACCATCCCAAGTTGTAATTGAACTAGTTGGTTCATTTCTCAGCCAACGGCTTGTGGCTCCTGTTAAGGACATATGGAATGCTCTAAGCATCACTTGGTCTATAGTAATATTTAGAATGTGGAATAGATCAACGATCAAGAACTTTCTCAATGTGTTCATTCGCATCTTCATGATCCGAACCGCTAAAAGTGTTGTACATGGTTCTTTGAGAAATTGGCCCTTTAGTTCAAAGTTATCCTTGTCTTTAATTTTAGGCCTAGCAACTCCCGATCCATAGTCAGCTCGAGTTTTGCTCATGTATTACTCCATGGTTTCCGCCATTGTTTCCATAACTTCTTCCTCCGAGTATTCTTGGTCAGAAAATAAATTGAAATTAGGCGATCTCAATTCATCAAGACTTAGTGTCTTGAAGTGCTTCCTAGATGATCAAAATTTTTGTTTGTGGATCCTTGAAAGGTGTGAATAGTTCATTCGTTGAACTCCTTGTCATGTACTACCGGAAACAAGGGATAAACAATCAGTAGGATAGGCTCGAAAGAAAGAAAACACAAATACACGAAATCGAATGTGGAAAGCTATTGTTACTGTTTTAGATGATTGATACGTTGTATTCAATAGAAGTGAATACACCGTACTAATCAGTTGAATGAATACGTTGTATTAGACAGAAAGTTAGATATGCCATATCCAATAGAAGTGGATATGCCGTATCGAGTTATCGACCAGAACAGTGTATTAGAAAAACAATTAAATTAAACACACAAATATACAAACAAACAAATTAAGACAAATATACAAAATATACAGAATATACACTAATCTAAATTACACTAATCCTAAGGGTTAGATCTAAATGCTAAAAACCAAAATATAAAATAAAAATCAAGACTAAATTTCACTCCCCGGCAACGGCGCCAAAAACTTGATGTGTCGTTGTGTGGTGTATAATTTTATGATTCAAGTTTTAAATTTATATTTTGCCAACTTAACTAAAAACAACACTTTAACGGGCAGTGTACCTGGTCAGTGGTAGATTCGTAGAAAGTAGGGTGTCGAACACTTTAAGCGAGGTTAAATCACTTAATTTATTAGTATTTTGGTTATCTAATCTAAGTTAATTCTAATTTAAGTCAAAACTATGCTAATCCTATGTTAGTTCTAATCCTAATTCTAACAGGTAAAAGGGGGGTTTCAGCCTGAGAGACTAGCACGGGTTTGGTGGTGACTACAATCAATTCAAGACACTTTAACCCACACAAGCAAATTAACAGAAGATAAAAGAGCGGTCAAGCCTTATGATAGAAAAATGTATTAGCCATCATTAATCCGATTAGAAGTTGGTTTGTTTATTCAGTGCAATGATTACTTATCTTGAGGTGGCATATCATTCTTAGACTTAGGCGGGACTTCATCCTAAGACCTAGACACATTAATTCTGTCACAATTAAATCATTCGCATAAAGCATCCTTATTTGCTGATTATAATCTATCTTAGGGATTAAAGCAATGGTGATCTTGTTAAACCCTAGCTCATAGAGACTTTACCCACTTACTGCTTAACGGTGATTTATACACTAGTAGTCCACTTGTCTAACTATCCAATGGAATCAGAACGTTATTTGTTGAATTATCTAGGTCACCTGCTAGTCAACTTCTTCACTAAACCAAAGGCAATATCCGATATCTTGATTAGCAAAAGGAATATGTGATGGGTGTTATTATCTGTTACACAATTATAACACCCTTTAGATATCTTGTGTAGTGTGTGCTTATATTAACCTATAAGCATTTTAATATATTACCTTGGCTCTGGATACCAATCTGTCACACCTCGCTAAAGCGGAAACACAAGATGCGACGATATTGTTTCATCGCACAAGATACAAGATCACACCATACAAGGTTTACAACATTTAGTTTTACAAAGAATCCAAGTTTACAATTCTTGATAAGTGAAAACGCTTGTCTAAGGATAACACCCCAAATGTTCATGTCTTGATCCCCATTATTCCCAATTTACCTTGGTTCGCAACACACCTGAAAATGATACTCGAAAAGGTCAATGATGACATCAAATAACGTCTATTTTATAACATCATTTATCCCATATAAATAACCCATTTTGTGTAATTATTGCAAAGAATTGTTACTTAATCGTTTGTATTTGAGAATTGAAGTAATTATGGAGTACTTGGTGAAACTTGACTAAAAGGCACGCATTTTGGGGCTTAAACGAACATATTTTGAAGATTACTATTTTGACAACCAATACGCCATATCCATCAAGGAAGATACGGCGTATTTGTGCCTGCACTCACCAAAAACCACGAAGGAAACATGATCAATACGCCGTATCCAGAGAAGACCAATACGCCGTATTGAAGATATAGAAGGTGAATATTCTGGAAGATAGCAAACGTGGTCCCTACTCCAAGAAACACCCAATGCGCCGTATCCAAGACCTTGGATACGCCGTATCGACACCGACTCTAGACCTTATAAATACAAAACTAAAAAACAAGTTTTAAATGTGCTAAATCATATTCTCGATACCTAAACCACAAAAGTTGATTTTCAGAGGAGAAAAAGAGCAGAAGAGGTCTCATAACGCATTCCAATCCAGAGGAGAAAAAGAGCAGAAGAGGTCTCGATACCTAAACCATAAAAGTTTTTGGTATCATTCATTAACTCGGTTAGTTTACCTTGGCTAAGCCATTACTCTTGTATTAATTATGATGTTTGACGGGTAATACCTTTGGGTATTAGCCATTATTATGAAGATCTGAATGTTTGGTTTTGTTTATATCTCGATTTCTTAATTTATCGTTGTATGCTTGTTTATGTTTATCAATTTATACTTGTTTATATGCTTTAATATGCGACCTATCATTCAACTGGATCTAGTGATACGGACTAAGAAATCTAGATGTCGGGATAACTCTCCATATAGTAATTTATACATCTAGAATCATAGGATCACAAATATTGTCCTACTAAATTCGTGCCAGGATACGCTTCTGGCTTAACTAGATATCGGATATTGCCTTTGGTTTAGTGAAGAAGTTGACTAGCAGGTGACCTAGATAATTCAAAAAATAACGTTCTGATTCCATTGGATAGTTAGACAAGTGGACTACTAGTGTATAAATCACCGTTAAGCAGTAAGTGGGTAAAGTCTCTATGAGCTAGGGTTTAACAAGATCACCATTGCTTTAATCCCTAAGATAGATTATAATCAGCAAATAAGGATGCTTTATGCGAATGATTTAATTGTGACAGAATTAATGTGTCTAGGTCTTAGGATGAAGTCCCGCCTAAGTCTAAGAATGATATGCCACCTCAAGATAAGTAATCATTGCACTGAATAAACAAACCAACTTCTAATCGGATTAATGATGGCTAATACATTTTTCTATCATAAGGCTTGACCGCTCTTTTATCTTCTGTTAGTTTTCTTGCGTGGGTTAAAATGTCTTGAATTGATTGTAGTCACCACCAAACCCTGCCCGTCCTCTCAGCTGAAAACCCCCCCTTTTACCAATTAAATTGAGGATAGAACTAACAAAGGAATTAGCAAAGTTTTGACCTTAGATTAGAAATAACTTAGTTTATAACAACAAAGTATTAATAAATCGAGAGGATTTAACCTCGCTTAAAGTGTTCGACACCCTACTTTCTACGAATCTACCACTGACCAGGTACACTGCTTGTTAAAGTGTTGTTTTTAGTTAAGTTGGCAAAATATAAATTTAAAACTTGAATCATAAAAATATACACCACACAACGACACATCAAGTTTTTGACGCCGTTGCCGGGGAGTGAAATTTAGTCTTGATTTTTATTTTATATTTTGGTTTTTAGCATTTAGATCTAACCCTTAGGATTAGTGTAATTTAGATTAGTGTATATTCTTGTATATTATGTATATTTTGTATATTTATCTTTAATTGTTTGTTTGTATATTTGTGTGTTTAATTTAATTGTTTTTCTAATACACTGTTCTGGTCGATAACTCGATACGACGTATCCACTTCTATTGGATATGGCATATCCAACTTTCTGTCTAATACAACGTATTCATTCAACTGATTAGTACGGTGTATTCACTTCTATTGAATACAACGTATCGATCATCTGAAACAGTAACAATAGCTTTCCACATTCAATTCTGTATATATGTGTTTTCTTTCTCTCGAGCCTATCCTACTGATTGTTTATCCCTTGTTTCCGGTAGTGCATGACAAGGAGTTTAATGAACGAACTATTCATACCTTTTAAGGACCCGGAACGAAAATTTTGATCCTCTAGGAAGCACTTCAAGACACTAAGTCTTGACGAATTAAGATCGTCTGATTTCAATTTATTTTCTGACCAAGAATACTCAGAGGAAGAAGTTGTGGAAACAATGGCGGAAACCATGGAGCAATACATGAGCAAAACTCGAGCTAACTATGGATCGGGAGTTACTAGGCCTAAAATTAAAGACAAGGATAACTTTGAACTAAAGGGCCAATTTCTCAAAGAACCACGTATAACACTTTTAGCGGTTTGGATCATGAAGATGGGGATGAACACATTGAGAAAGTTCTTGATCGTTGATCTATTCCACATTCCAAATATTACTATAGACCAAGTGATGCTTAGAGCATTCCATATGTCCTTAACTGGAGCCGCAAGCCATTGGCTGAGAAATGAACCAACTGGTTCAATTACTACTTGGGATGGTATTAAAACAAAAATTTTGAACAAATATTGCCCACCTGCTCGAACTACAAAGAAAATGGAGGAAATCAGCAACTTTCAGCAAGATACTGATGAAAACCTTTACCAAGCATGGGAGCGATTTAAATAACTCTTGATGAAGTGTCCTCAACACTATTTAACAAAGATGCAGGAGGTAATCTTGTTCTATAATGGATTGGAAATTCCTACTCGACAAATTCTTGATTCAAGAGGTTCAATACCATCTAAGACTTCTGCTGATGCAAAGGTGGCCATCCAAGAAATGGCTGAATACTCTCAAAAATGGCACAATGGAACATCTAGGCCAAGAAGTGCTGAAACTTCTGAGGGATTGGCAGCTATACAAGAACAATTCAACAATCTTGGGAGAGAGATCAAGAAAGTGAATGAAAAAGTCTATGCTACTCAAGTCGGATGCGAATAATGCAAAGGACCCCATTACATCAAAGATTTCCCACTCAAAGAAGAAGGGAAACCTTCGAAGAAGCTTACTACACGCAATTTGGTAGACCTTTTCAAGGAGGGGGATTTAGAGCAACAACTCCGGGATTCTATCAAAGGAACAATGCGAATCCTTCATACCAAGAACGAAGGCAATCTATGGAAGATACCCTGAGCAAGTTTATGAGTGAATCAGCAAATAGACATGAAGAAAACTCCAATTTGATTAAAGAAATCTGAGCTTCAATGGATACTGCCATTCGAAACCAAGGAGCATCAATTAAAACTTTGGAGATTAAAATTGGGCAAATGAGCAATGTACTATAGGAAAGAGGATTTGGAAGTCTACCTAGCTCTACTAAAGAGAATTCAAGAGATCAAGTCAAGTCAATCTCGACTATTGTTAAAGCTGACCGTATCCACTAGACAGAACCTTACACTAATGTACGAGACAAGACAAATGACGATTCCATTTCTAAGTCGTTTGAATGGTTACTACTGTGATGAAAAGAAGGGATCATATGGACCACAATTCTTGAAAGCTTACTCTGAAGCTTCACATATCAATAATTCTATACCCCGAAAGGAGAAAGACCTAGGGAGTTTCACTTTACCTTGCTTTATTAATAATGTTTGCTTTAATAATGCCCTTGTTGACTTAGGAGCTAGCGTTAGTGTTATGCCTTTCTCGACTTACCTTAACTTAGAATTAGGCGAATTAGCTCACACTAAGTTGACAGTTGAATTAGCAGACAGGACAGTGAAATATCCAAAAGGAATAGCTGAAAACGTACTAGTAGGTATTGGTAAATTTGTTTTCCCAGTAGACTTTATAATTTTAGATATGCCCGAGGATATCAAAGTGCCCTTGATCCTCGGAAGACCATTTTTGTCTACCGCCCGTGCTAAGATTAATGTTTACAAACAAAAGATTACTTTGAGGATTGTGGAAGAAAGAATTATCTTTAGAAGTGTTAAACCTGCTAGTAGTTTAATTAAGAGGGTTTACATGCTAAGTTTAAGAGAAAGAACGGAGCTTGATTTAGAAGCTAGGCTAATGGGAGAGACTTTAGTGATTAATACATCATTATACCCTTTGAATGGAGATTACATCAAATTTAATAATCTAAATGAACCATTTGAGCTTAGGAGTAATCAAGGTGATGATTTGATGCCTATCATTGAGGAAGGTGAGGTAATTAAGGAATTTAAACTAGGGATGATGAACTTGATACTGGAATTAGTGATTACCCTAGTTGTTGCGACTATGATAAGAAGATCCATGTAGATTGTGCTCACAACTTAAAGTTTTCATGCATGATAGGATTTGAATTTACACACGCTAACTTCTTCCCATTATTGTATGTCAATGTGGTGTCCAAAAAGTTTCATAATTCTATAATGAAAGATAAGATGGTTTACAAAAGGAATAATGTTATAGGAGCTTTAATGAATGTGCCTATTTTTGTTGGAACCTTTTCTGTTGTGACGGATTTCGCAGTTTTAGAAAATATGGATGCTTATCGTGATGAAGGAATGGGCGATGTTATTTTTGGCAAACCATTTTTAAGAGAAGTTGGAATTAAAGCAAGACGGTTAGAAGGGATGATTACCATTTACAATGGTAATGATGAAGTAACTTACCAAATGGTGCGATCACATTCGAGGTTTAAACACCACACTAATGAGCAATGCAACAAGATCCCACCATTACTGAAGGTAAGTGATGAAGATAAGAATAATGGAATCTCGCATCAATACCAAAAGATTAAGGGGTTCTACAAAGGAGTCTTGAACCTAGGACCCGATTACATTCGAGATGCGAGGACGGAAGAATGGCTCACACGCGGGCACATTAGTGTGCATGAGATGGAATGGTGAAAGGAAGCTGAAGAAAAGTCTAACTTAAAGACTTCGCTGTAAACAAAAGTTCTTCCCGGGAGACAACCCGGATTGTTATTTATTTTTATCGAGTCTGTCTTCCCAGACATCAATACGACGTATCCGCTCCATACCATACGGCGTATTGATTATCTGGACATTATCAGTCTTTAATTTTTATGCACTTTAAAAAAATTATTGTCAGTTCTGGTAATACGACGTATTCATGCACATGATACGGCGTATTCACTAGACTGACCCGTATTTAGTTTGTTTAGTTTAGTTTAAATTAACCGTAGATACCAAGATAGGAATGCACGTTTTTCCTGTTATTTGCACAGGACCTCAATGAAAGAAATATCAATGAATATTGGTGGAGAATTTACAAATCTAGAGATCTTGAAGTGTTGGAGTCTTGAAACCTCAAGATGGCTGTTCAACACACAATCTTGCTCAATAAATCTACATGGAGAATCTACCAAGCAAATATTAGGGGAGTTTCTCATTCTAATTCTTTTTAATTCTCGTATTTAATGTTTTATATATACAACGAGGACGTTGTATAATTCAAATGAGGGGATGGGAATTAGAATGTATACTTGTCCTAACTTTTCATAACTAAAATTCAAAAATTATGCTCAAATTTAGATTTTTTTCAAGCATACTTTTGTGAAATTACATGTTACATAACCCGCACACAATAACCCTTGTTAGATAATGTGAGGATTTAACCTTATCCGTTTCCAAATGTTTACCCAAATTCCACAAAATATGAGTGTGACGGTGATGTAATAGACTTTAAAACTTGGCTTGGTATATCACTCGAGACCGCAATGATGAGTACTATAGATTTAGATGGAGTAACTTGTTTAAATTGGTAAATTTTAGGATAACACCCAAAAAGCCTTTACATGTTGCTTATTAACTAACTACACTAGTTAGTTAACCCCTGTATAAACTCTTTGTTTACTCTCACTTTAAGAGTAAGATACCCCTAGAACAACCCGTAGAGCCAATCCTTTAGGAATAACACCAATTGTTTATTTTGTTACACCTTTACACATTAGCCTACCATGTTAGATTAAGTTTATTTTACAGTTTCTAGTTGCTTAAAGTGTAAAGTTTGCATTTCTCGAGTCTTGTGTCAATTTTGGTATGGTTGGAAGAATTTGCACATCGCAAATGGGAATGTGTATTATAGTCAAAACTCGTGTATTTTTATAACAACCCGAAATTTTCATCAATGAAATATCTACTTATTATATTATGATCACATTTGTACGGGAAATTTTCCGCTTCATTACATTCTATTATGTAACATTATTTACATAGCAAACTAAACGAGTTCACACAACTTATCTATGCCATCTATATCTATGTTTATATCAAGTAAACCTCCTAATATGTCAAGTCAATATCTTAATATCATTTTTACCAAGTACATTATTCATTTAAACGTACTTTTCAAAGCGTTATCTCAAAACAAGCATTAAACGTTAACTTTACATCAAAACCCTAATTATATGTAATGTATACCTATAAAATGAATGTACAAGACTTTAAAGCATGTATACAAGTATCAATGTTATTTAAATATCTTTTCCCTCCTAAATCAAGTTACAACTTTCTAAAGCCCAATGTACAAGTCAATTGTGCATGAAATAAAAACTAGGTCGTTTTACCTCCTAAATCATGTTATATTCTTACCACCACTTAACAACAATGTACAAACACCCAATGTAACAACTTCTAAACCTTAATCTAAACCCTAATTCATCTAACCCTAAACCAAAATCATAAAACCATAGCAAACCCGTTACACCCTTAAACTAATTCATAGTTTTCAAGAAATATAATCGGTTGATAAAACATAGGATCTGAGAAAAATCAATAGGTTCTGGATATTAAGTGAAAATATGAAGTTTTAGCCCTATGTCTTGTGATAATTTTGCCGGTGGACTCAACCCGATTCGATATCGGATGAATTAGTTATAGCCGAAATGGTAAAAGTGTGCAGATTCTGCACACCTGTAGTAATGGCTGTTATCTCTAAATTTTTGTATAGTAACCCCTAAATATGTAAAACTAAAAGTTATAGATGACTCAAATATCTAACCATGCTCACTAGTTTGATCTTCATGAGAGTTACGGTTTGTAAATGACAGCCGTTTTATCGAGACTGATGTTGGCTGTCCAAAAACAGCCATGTATAAATCAAACCAAACACCCCTAAAATGTCTAGAACCACCATGATATCATTACACCCTCACCCTAGCACCTCCATGACATCTCCATAGCAGCTTACAAGTACTTCAAACACATTCCATGGCCACCAAGAAGCTACATCATCACCTTGTTGTTCCATTTCTAGCCAAACCACACAAACACCCTCCAAAACCTTCCACCTCTCTTAGCTAGTATCCTAGACCTCCATAGCTCACAACACTTATCCTATAGCATCCCTTAGTTACCACTCTCCGGCTCTTAACCTTATCCATGAAAAAAACTTTGGCACAAAGGCTTCTTTTACCCTATAAATAGCCGAACCAACACCCCATTTCAAATCAGCCCCCACATCTCATCTCTTACCCACAAATGGAATTATAACACTCCCATATCAGCAATAGAAGATCAAGAGAAGTCCCTAAGCTCATAATAGAAGCCAAGAAGCAAGAAAAACGAAGTCTTGAAATCATTTCTAGGCGTACGGATCATAAAAACCCTTTTCGACCCATTTTAGCTCAAGTAAGCCTAAGATCTTGTTCTATAAGCTTATAATCTGTATATGAATGTTCATAATACTCTTAAGATTATGCATGAACTCTTGTTTGAAGCTTTGAATCTTCAAACCCATGTGTTTTTGATAAAAAAAACCCTAATTCGACCCGTTTTGATTTCTAGCTTAACGAATCGTTATTTTGAACTTTTGTTACGTTAAACCTTCATATTTTAGATTATATTAATAAGCTATAACCTGTAAATTACTTTTCATATTGCAAAATATCATTATATGGATTATGGAACTAAAAATGATACAATTTTGCCTATGCTAAAGGGTATATATCGTAAAACTTTCTGAAAACTTGATAACTAAAGGGACTGAAAAAATGTCATTTTATCAATGTTATAACTTATAGGTGTTATTATGTCACTTTCCTAAATACAAGGTTTACTTTGTTACATTATTTTAAACTAAAGGACCAAACTTGTAATAGTGAAAAAACTCCTAAGGTATATTTTTGCCATTTTTCATTCTTAAAGGTCTAAAATGTAATATTTTGAAAAAGTATAAAGATATGTTCAAAACATTAAAATACATAACTTTATTTAACGCTTGACGTGCTTATCATTTCCAATAATGAGCAAAACGGCCTTCAAACCAATTATGTTATAAACTATTATAAAATTCTTCATCGATGTGCTTTATAAAAAATCCTGGTCCCGAATCTATATCGCATCACATTTCTAAGGAGCTTATATTAAGGGGTGTCATCTTGTAATTATGTTATGACTGAGTTGTGGGTTTACATTTAAAGGGCCTAAGACTCCCTCATACGTTTTTACTGAATGACCTCTATATTAGATGGCAAACGAACGGTGATACAATACTCCATAATAATTCAATCAAAGATATACATTATAATTTTGAAACATAACAATCAAACTAAGACTTGGTCATACTTACCCAAGGTTGCGTTAGTGTGACGAAGCCGTTACTTTCATTTCATATACCTTTGCTATCAATCAAATTTCCCTATACTGTTAAGGTGAGTTCATATCCTCGCATTTTAATCTTTCAAATGTTTTATAAACTCGCGAGGGGGATACATGCTATAAACCACGAATGCAATTATTTTCTGTATGCTGTCCTGATTTATTATTGCCTAAGTAACTATTTGCTTTAAGTCCTCAATATCATGAACCGTTAATACTCTACGGGTGACGGCGAGAATGGTGGTGAATAGATTATTTGGTTGGACTCTCGGTTGGTGTACCAGTGATATCGGTAACAATTGAAACATATTAGAATATAACTGCGAGTGTTTTGGAAAAGGCACCCGTTGGGGCTATAACGTATCAAATATATCCCAAGGTTTTGGATTCATGAGCTAATGGCAAAAATATTGTTTTACAAATAATGGGTGTATAACAACGTAACCCAATATCGAATTTGCATTCAAACTATTTAACTTAAACTATGAATGTCACTCAACATTTGTGTTGACTTTTTAAGCACTGTTATATCTCAAGTAATTGAGCAACTTATGTTACGTGTGGTCGTTGGACTTGAATGATGGCAAACTGTTTATCATTCAAACTTTATGTTTTGATTTTAGGACCTTTCGTTATATAATAACTCTGATGAATAAATGATTGATAACATAATTTTTCAAAGAGTCTTTTTATTTGTTTTACTTTGATTATGACTATTGTCTCCTTGAATTTATATCCCAGATTAGCTTCCGTGCTATATGAAAATTGGGAGTGTTACTGATTGGTATTCTGAGCCAATGGTATATAGAGAAAAGGTTAAACCTTAACTATAACTACTTTTTCTTTCTAGCCATCACAGTCCTCCGTGCATGTAGTTTCCAGAATGTATGTGTAAGAAATTTAATGTTAGATAATACATTACTATTATATTATTATATAAATAAACTTATTGTTTATTTCCATAGCTTATTACAGTCATGTCTTTCGTCCCCTCCTTCTACTATCACTTCATCTGAAATTCAAATATGGAAAATGCTTTTTCACTATAAATATTTCATAACTTACTTCAGCTTCATCAGATCATCGGGATAAAGACTTATATTTTTAACTGCTTCGGAGATTCTAGATATGGTTATGATCCCACAACATTTTCATTTTCTTATAATAATCTGTATTTGAAAACGTGCAAGCATCACCTATTCCACCACAAGATCCTATTACTCCACCAGTTATTTTAACTCCATCTCTGGTATTACCACCATACTACTGTTTGATCCCCGACGATTTTTCTATGTTCATGGAGAAATTTTATCTACATCATGAGTAACAAATCGAAGATATTTTATATTTACTTAGAAGAATCTTTTTCACTATATCGAGAAAGGGAAAATAGATAGAAGAAGACTTGTTACTGGTGATAATCATACCAAGCGATTTTTTTGATACTTGAAACTACAAGAGGAAGCGTATAGGCAGAGAGACAAGATTTCTTTTGTTTCGCTTTAGGATTTCTGATTTAGAAATGACCCTTGAGGATATCCAAGATCGCCATCAACTATATATGAAGAATCTTATGGAACACACTTCGTAAACTCCAAGACTACTAGATCGAAACCTTATCTTTATCGCTTTTTATCTAAGGACACGTAGTATAAGTATCAACACCTGTTAGACTTTGGGATATATAAGATATGTAAGATAAGTTATCTATAAATAAAGTTGTAATTCCATTTTACCTTATCATTTCAATATCATATATGTCATTTCTCGTTATCTCCGTCTTCATCGTCAATTGGGTCAACTACACCACCATCAGATTATCCCTTCAATGAGTCTATCTTTGCAGAGTTAGATAACTCATTATGAATCATACCACGACCACTGGAAAGTAAACTAGTCCCCGAGGAATCTAATAAGTCAAATGCTTGTTTGAATGTTCATCTCTGAAAATCTTAAATTCCAAAATTTTCCGTTATATCCTGTAATGTAATACCAAAGGATGTATTACTTTGTTAGAACTTATAAGAATCCATACAATATGTCAAATAATTTCAATACCACTATGTATGAAAATTTTGACAACGACTCGTAATATCATTCTTATTCCGTGTTATCTTATGTTGACAGATGCCTTCCAAAAGGACATCAACATATGAAGCATCAGCCATGACTCATGATGCCATCAGGAAACTAGTTGCTGACAGTGTTGCCACAGCTTTGGAAGCACAAGCTAACAATCCTAATTCTGGACCAAGAAAAACTCCTGTAGCAAGGAAATGCACTTACGAGAAGTTTATGAGTTGCCAACCTTTCTACTTCAATGGTACGGAAGGAGCTGTTGGTCTCATTCGCTGGTTTAAACGGACTAAATCAGTATTTTCTCGTAGCAATTGTGCTGAGAAGAACAAAGTGAAATTCACTATTAATACACTCACTGAGGAAGCATTATTCTGGTGGAATTTATTTGCCCAGCCTATTAGAGTAAAAGAAGCCTATAAGATCACCTGGTCTGAATTTAAAAGACTCTTGATAAAGAAGTGTTGCCCCCAAACTGAGATTAAGAAAATGGAAGAAGCTATTACCATGACCCATAAATTAATAGAGCAGGTAATGAAACACAATTCTGTATAAGAAACCAATAACCATAAACGAAAGCTTGAGGATAGAAGGAACACCACCAACGGCAACAACAACAACTATCGTAACAACAACCGTAGCAATGATCATCACCAACAGCAGAATAGGAAGCAAGAAACCTTCAGGACTTATACTACCACCAATGGGTATTCTGGGAATCGTCCCTTGTGTGAAAGATGCACCCTACATCACATAGGACCTTGCACTGTCAAGTGTCGAACTTGCAACAAGATAGGTCATCTAACCAAGAACTGCAGAAACAAAGAACCCTCAGACTACTAGATTAGATCCTAGTTATAGTTTTTAGAACCTAACCACAGGATGTGTGGTATAAATAAAAACACTTGTCAAATCTTGACTATGTAAAGTGTAAAGGCAAGTTGTTCATGATATAATACAATTCCGTTTTATACCTCACTATTTCATAGTACCGTTATCCAGGGTTGCCCCTGATTTTGTAAAACCAACCTTTCAAAATTAATCTTATTTCGACGTCATCATTGGTATGGATTGGTTATCCAAGTATCATGCCAAAATTCTCTGCGACAAGAAGGTCATCCACATTCCTATCAACGGTGAAACTTTGATCATTCGAGATGACCAAAGCAAAACCCGACTAAATCTCATATCCTGTCTGCCCTTCTTTGTGCCTTCTCTTCAACACTTGTAGGAGTGATAACAGTCTCCTTACCATCAACAGTTTTTGTTACTATAGGTGCATTACCATTTTCTATGATCTCCCATAGAGTGCAATCAATGCACTGTAGGTACTGCTCTATCCTCGTCTTCCAAAGATCATACTCACCAGGTTGGAGTATGGGTAGCTTAATGGTTTGAGTAGATTGAGAATCCATTGCTTCTTGAAAAAGTAGATCTTGTGTGTAGTAAAGTTTCTTCTTATTAAAAGCTTCTTACAAGCTTTGATACCACTTGTTGATCCCAATAGAATAGATCTTGCTTAGCTTGTGTAAGGCTAAGTTGTATTGAATAAATTTAAAACAACTATGATAGAAACTTTAATTGTAAATATCAAAGACTATGCGGAATCTAGTCAATGATACTAAGAAGAATTTGAATGAAACAGTAATGAATAAGATCAATAACAAACATTTTACCAACTATTAGCCTCAATATAATATGAACACTCTCAATAGTGTTAGGGTTACAAAACCTTGAAGCTATGACAATTCTATGAATAATAGTGATTACTAGAATTGAGGTGACTTGCGAATCTACACTGAACCCAACAGAATGACCCTCCTATTGCTATAGACATTACTATTGCGTTTTGCGAATCTGCACTGTAGGTACTGCTCTATCCTCATCTTCCAAAGATCATACTCACCAGGTTGGAGTATGGGTAGCTTAATGGTTTGAGTAGATTGAGAATCCATTGCTTCTTGAAAAAGTAGATCTTGTGTGTAGTAAAGTTTCTTCTTATTAAAAGCTTCTTACAAGCTTTGATACCACTTGTTGATCCCAATAGAATAGATCTTGCTTAGCTTGTATAAGGCTAAGTTGTATTGAATAAATTTAAACAAGTATGATAGAAACTTTGATTGTGAATATCAAACACTATGCGGAATCTAGTCAATGATACTAAGAAGAATTTGAATGAAACAGTAATGAATAAGATCAATAACAAACATTTTACCAACTATTAGCCTCAATATAATATGAACACTCTTAATAGTGTTAGGGTTACAAAACCTTGAAGCTATGACAATTCTATGAATAATAGTGATTACTAGAATTAAGGTGACTTGCGAATCTACCCCTCAATTCTCCCACATAGTGTTATGACAATTCTAGTAATTATAGATTACTATGGGCGATTATAAATAAGGTGTCCAGACCCTGTAGTGTGTTTTGCAACTAGATTACTAAGGGTGCATTACCCATTTACTTATTGCTATACATGACTCACTTAGATGTAAAATGAGTCTCCTATTGTTAGCTTTAGTGAAGTCTAACAGCAAACACACCCTATCTTTTCCCTCCTAAATCAAGTTACAACTTTCTAAAGCCCAATGTATAAGTCAATTGTGCATGAAATACAAACTAGGTCATTTTACCTCATAAATCGTGTTTATATCTTACCACCACTTTAACACAAGGTACAAACACCCAATGCACAACTTCTAAACCCTAATCCTAAAACCCTAATTCATCTAACCCTAAACCAAAATCATAAAACCATAGCAAACCCGTTACACCCTTAAACTAATTCTTAGTTTTCAAGAAATCTGATCGGATGATAAAACATAGGATTTGAGAAAAATCAATAGGTTCTAGATATTAAGTGAAAATACTAATTTGTAGCCCTATGTCTTGTGATCATTTTGCCGGTAGACTCAACCCGATTTGATATAGGATGAATTAGTTATAGCAGAAATGGCAAAGGTGTGTAGATTCTACACACCTGTAGTAAACGACTATTATCTCTAAATTTTTTTATAATAACCCCTAAATATGTAAAACTAAAAGTTGTAGAGGACTCAAATATCTAACAATGCTCACTGGTTTGAGCTTCATCGGAGTTACAGTTTGTAAATGGCAACCATTTTATCGAGACTGATGTTGGCTGTCCAAAAACAGCCATGTATAAATCAAACAAAACACCCCTAAAAATACACACACACTAAAAATCTCTCTTCTCCCTTTCTCTTTTCTTACGTCGTCCGAAACCAAACAACACCACCTTTGGTGTTTGTTGCTATTTTATTCATGATTTGAAGATGGTTTGTTGATCGTGGTTTATTCCAAGTGTTATTGGGTTCATTATTTGGTGATTTCGAGTTGTGTTTATCGATATTTGGGTAAAAGTTAAACACTTTCTTTACTATTTTCTCTCAACACGTAAGTGTCATCAATCTCTTTGTTTGCATACGGTTTCCATACGTTTTTGTTTGTACATTGTGAAGTCCCAATAAACAGATCTTCTTTAGCTTGTTAAAGCTTAGTTAACCTGGATAAATCCAAACCGGCTATAAGAGAAACTATGATTGTGAATACTACAAGTTATGCGGAATCTAACTTGCAATACTAAGAAGAACAATGAATACTAACCTTGAATATATTGATTGCAAATATTCTGCTAAGGTTAAAGAATAACTAACTATGAATTCATATGTTCTAACTATGCCATAGGGTTCCTTTTATACACCAAGGAAAACCTTAATGGGCTTACAAAACGCGTATAATGATAATGCATATCTATTCCTAATATATCTCATGCATATCACTTTAGTTGTACTAACTATATAATACTAACAGCACTAACTATTAACTAATAGTACTAACTATACTGGCATTACTCACAGTACTAACTAATATAACTAGCAGTACTAATTACTTAGTCTATTTCTTCAGTCATTAGCAGCAGTATCAATCTTGAACCAGCAGTAGTAAAGTAGTACTGGCAGTAGTAACTCAAAATTCCCAACAATCCTCCCCTAAACTTGATATTTACTTGTCAATCATCAAGTTTCTTCAGTTTAAGCATCGTGGTCATTAGGAGGATGTATCCAAACATTTTACTACTCTTCAAGCATTGATTTGATGAACTTGATAAGCTCAAATGTCATAGTACTTTCTTCTTCAGCTTCTAACTGCAAGTTCAACATCTTCTCCAATAATTCCTTGATTAGTGGATACTTTTTCTCTACTAGCATATTAATCTCCATAGGTGTACCATCCATAAACAGAGTGTGAACTCCACAATTTTCATGCAATTTCCATTTCAGCAATTGCATAACATTGGCTCTGTCTTGTCACTACTCCTCCCCTATTTGGATGCATCCTCTTCATTCAAATCATCATCTAAAGACTCAACCTGTCTGTATTTCCTCCTTCTTGGTTGTGAGGTGCTTGACTTCCTTTGTCTTTCTAGTCCCTTGACTCCTTTCTTTAGTCTTAGGATCTCCACAGCTTGTGTATCCTTCTTTTTCTTCAAGTCAAGCACCTGTTTTTACAATTTTATACACATAGTCATCAATTCCTGTAGTTGCAGTCTACCCTCATTACTTCTAGGTATGTAACCTCCCGGAAGAGGTGAATCATAGGGTATGATTGGTACATTAACCATTAATTCAAATTGATGTTCCATCCTTCCCTCCCTACTTCCAGATGTGTGACCTTCTGAGAGAGGTGGTTCAATGAGTTGTTCAAGTACTCTCTCAGACCTAGTCTAAGCAGGAGCACCCCCCATGGTGTCTTGGCGCCTAGGACTACCACCTGTATCTATTCCCTGAGGAATGTCAACATTAGGCATTGCCGTGGTCTGGGTCCTAATTATGTTATCACTGTCCTGTGCTGCATCTAAGCTAGCAGCAGTAGTGATAGCCCTTTTCACACTGTCACCCCCTCCTTATAGACAGCCTCATCTGCTTCAAGGTCTTGAGGTACACTAGTCTGAGGTAACTCAGTGTCCTTTGTGGTTTTCCTATGTGTTTGAGTCTTTCTTTTTCTTTGATATGTAGTTGGAGATGGGAGTAGTTGCTCAAAGTGAGCTTCAGTTTGAGGTTCATGAAAAATTTAGTTGTGAGGTAGAGGGTGTGGGTTGAGGTTCAGGGGGTGTTGATGAACCTTCACCCTCAGGTGCTTGGTGATGCACCAACAGTATTAACGGTAACAAGCAGTACTAATATTAGCCTGGCAGTATTGATATTAGTCTAACAGTATTAACTTGTTCTCCAATAACTATGCAATAACATGCCTCTATTCATCACAAACACACTAGAAATAACTAGATAGACATGTAAGAATTCATGAGGATCCATATCTATGCATAGCCCATGAATAAAAGTTAAGAACTGTCAACCAAAACAACATACCAGTTGTAATCCATTCCAACTTCAATCCAAATAGTACTTGTGTATACTCTACTGCACTTAAACACCATTAACCTCCCCTGAGATCATGCAGCTACAGATTAAGCATACAAATGCTTGCCACTAGAAAATTAAATCTACTCACATCAAAAGATTTATTGAGCAAATCAGCTACATTATTATCAGTGTGTATCTTGACCATCTCTATCAATCTCTTTTCATAGGAGTCTCTAATGAAATGATGCCGAATCTCTATATGCTTTGTTTTAGAATGGTAGACAGGATTCTTGACAACACAAATAGCACTCTCATTATCAACATGAATCTTTGTCTGCATAAAATTGTATCCATAATCCAACATCTGATTTTAGATCTAAAGTACCTGACCACAGTAGTGAGAAGCAGCAATATATTCAGCTTTAGTAGTTGAATTAGCCACTACAGTCTGCTTTTTACATTGCCAAGAGATTAACCTTGAACCAAGAAATTGACAACCTCCTATTGTGGATTTCTTGTCCATACTGGCACTTGCATAGTCACTGTCTGAAAAAGCTTCCAATATAAAAGGAGGGTCCTTAGGATACCAAAGGCCCAAATTTGGTCAACCATTTAGGTATCTAAAGATCCTTTTACTGCATTCAAGTGGGAAACTTTTAGTTAAACTTGAAATATGGAGCATGCACAAACTGAGAACATAATATCTGGTCTAGAGGATGTAAGGTACATCAATGACCCAATCATTGACCTATATAAATGGACATCAACATCCTCACCATCTTCATCTTTCATTAAAGCCTTGTTGGTTTCCATAGGAGTACTTGCTGTCCTTATACTAGAAAAACCAAATTTCTTCAAGATTTCACCAACATACTTGTCCTGACTAATGAAGATCCCATCCTCTTTCTGCTTGACTTGTAAAACCAAGAAGAATGTGAGCTCTCCCATTGAACTCATCTGGAACCTTTTGTGCATTATTTGCTCAAAATCTGCACACAGAGACTTTTTAGTGGAACCAAAGATGATGTCATCTACATATACTTGTACCAGTAAAATATCACCCTTGACTCTTTTTATGAACAAAGTCTTGTAAATTTGACCTTTGTAGAATCCATTGTCCAGCAGATAGGTAGAGAGAGTCTCATACCAAGCTCTAGGAGCTTGGTGTAGACCATATAAGGCTTTCTCCACTTTGTAAACTTTTTCTAGAAATTCTAGATCCACAAAACCTAGAGGTTGGCTAACATATACCCCCTCATCAATAGTACCATAGAGAAAGACACTTTTAACATCCATCTGGTATACAATAAAATTCATGAATGATGCATAGGCCAAAAATAACCTGATTGCTTCAATCCTGGCAACAGGAGCAAAAACCTCATCATAGTCAATGCCTTCTTCTTGTTTGTATCCTTTTGCTACCAGCCTGGCTTTATTTTTTACTACTATACCCCTTTCATCTTTCTTATTTCT
Organism: Tanacetum coccineum; assembly: GCA_026074375.1. Lineage (NCBI taxonomy): Eukaryota > Viridiplantae > Streptophyta > Magnoliopsida > Asterales > Asteraceae > Tanacetum > Tanacetum coccineum. Next base: position 99,825 of record BQNB010005654.1, read on the forward strand.
ATACACCCACTTTGTACCAATAGCCTTTTTGCCATAAGGTAAGTCAACTAAGGTCCAAACCTTCTAAATATTGAACTGAAACAATTTTTCTTGCATTGCTTCAACCCAGCTTTCATCATCAAGGGCTTGAGCTATCTTTGTAGGTTCCTGTTGAGAGAGGAAACAGGCAAATAAGCAGTTTTGGAAATCTTTGTGATCTGACCTTCTCTGCTTTTGGATGTAGCTAATCATAGCATGTTCTCTAGAACTCTTCTTTGTCATGCCCCTTGTTTGTACTGCTGACTTTGGATCTCCAATTATTTGATCTTTAGGATGAATAGAGTGTACTCTAGTTGTGGGAATAGGACTAACAATAGTTGAAGGTTCCATGTTGTTGAAATCAGCCTCTGCACCTATAACTTGATTAGCAAAAGGAGAATTGTAAGTGTCCAAATCTTCATCATCAAATCATTTTACCAACTATTAGCCTCAATATAATATGAACACTCTTAATAGTGTTAGGGTTACAAAACCTTGAAGCTATGACAATTCTATGAATAATAGTGATTACTAGAATTAAGGTGACTTGCGAATCTACCCCTCAATTCTCCCACATAGTGTTATGACAATTCTAGTAATTATAGATTACTATGGGCGATTATAAATAAGGTGTCAACCCTTATTGTGTTTTGCAAGTTAGATTACTATGGGTGCATTACCATTTACTAATGCTATACCTTGACTACACTTAGATGTAAAATGACCCTCCTATTGTTAGCTTTAGTGAAGTCAAAACAGCAAACACACCCATGGAAACCCATAAGCCTACCATGTTAGATTAAGTTTATTTTACACAATCCATTTAACCTATAATTAACTTTTATACCAACACTAGGTCGTTTTACCTCCTAAATCATGTTTATATCTTACCACCACTTTAATACAAGGTACAAACACCCAATGCACAACTTCTAAACCCTAATTCATCTAACCTTAAACCAAAATCATAAAACCATAGCAAACCCGTTACACCCTTAAACTAATTCTTAGTTTTCAAGAAATCTAATCGGATGATAAAACATAGGATCTGAGAAAAATCAATAGGTCCTAGATATTAAGTGAAAATACTAAGTTGTAGCCCTATGTCTTGTGATCATTTTGCCGGTGGACTCAACCCGATTCGATATCGAATTAATTAGTTATAGCCGAAATGGCAAAAGTATGCATATTCTACACACCTGTAGTAAATGGTTGTTATCTCTAAATTTTTGTATAGTAACCCCTAAATATATAAAATGAAAAGTTGTAGAGGACTCAAATATCTAACCACTCTCACTGGTTTGAGCTTCATCGAAGTTATGGTTTGTA
>BQNB010005655.1:0-17341 GCA_026074375.1 Tanacetum coccineum
AAAGATAATATCATCGACATAGATTTGTACTAGTAGAAGATCGTTGCCTTCTTTACGGATGAACAGAGTAGGATCCACTAAGCCTTTGGAGAAATCATTGGATAGCAAAAATGATGACAACATATCATACCACGCCCATGGAGCTTGTTTCAACCCATAAAGGGCTTTCTTAAGCTTGTAGACGTAGTTAGGTTTTTCTGGATCCACAAATCCGTCCGGTTGGCTAACATAAACTTCTTCTCGCAGATTACCATTCAGAAACGCAGTCTTCACATCCATTTGATAAATGACCATGTTCATGTGAGCAGCAAATGCCAGAAAAATTCGAATAGCCTCTAATCTTGCAACCGGAGCAAATGACTCTTCGAAATCGATACCCTCCTCTTGACGATAACCACGAGCGACCAACCGAGCCTTGTTTTTCAGAATACCTCCTAACTCATCAAGTTTAACCTTATAGATCCACTTAAGAGAGATGACAAATGCTTTGTCAGGAGGAGGAACAAGTTCCCAAACCTCCAGACGTTCAAATTCATAAAGTTCCTCTTGCATAGCTTCAATCCAACATGCTTGAGTTAATGCGTCTTTGTAGTTCTTGGGTTCGACTGATGTTAGAAAGGCATCATAGTAGCAGAATAAGGCTTGTTCATGGAGTTGTAGTCGTGTGGAAACTGGTCTGTCGAGAGCACCGATTATATTCTCAAGTGGGTGATCCTTAGTCCATTTGCTATTGTGTTCAGAAACTTGGTGATCGGGAGGCACAATTGTATGAATAACGTCTGATGATGAAGATTGATCAGAAGTAACTTCTGGAATTGGAATACCGAAGTACGGATCATTACCCATATGTGCAACTTCAATATCATGATTATCTTCTTCAACATCATGAGAAATAATAGGTGTTTGAGTTTCTTGTGTTGTATGAGAGTTACTTGGTGATGGTGCATCTTGATCAACTGTAGTTGAGGAAGGTGAGCCAGTTGATACAGCATGTTCAGGTGCAACTGCTTCAGGAATAGGAGCAATGACTTCTGGTGCTTGTAAATCAACATTAAGTGACTCATCAAACATTGGTTGAAACAACAAATCCCAGTCAGATCTCGAAGGTGGTACAAATGGTGTTGAAGAAGGAGGGTTTGGCACGAGTCCTGAACTGATCGATACAGGAGTCATTTCATGAAGAGGCGGGTGCCAGAACTGCTGTTTTCACAGTCCAACCGGTCAGCTCATCAAAGTCAACATGAATTGTTTCAATTATTCGTCTGGTACGTCTGTTGTAAATCCGGAATGCTTTCTTCGTGGGTGCATATCCAATGAAAATACCAATGTCAGCCTTCGGTTGTAACTTGCCCAAATTCTCGCTATCATTCGTTGGGTAGCAGAGTGCACCAAACACATGAAGATACGATAGATCGGGAGGTTTGTCGTGTAAAAGCTCGTATGGTGTTTTACCGTGACGACGACGTATCATGGAACGATTTTGGGTATAACAGGCTGTGGCAACCGCTTCGGCCCCATAAGAAAAAAAGGAGCTTTTTGCATAAATAAACATACTGCGGCTGCTTCCAATTAGCATACAATTTCGTCTTTCAAACAACACCTATGCTGTGAAGCGTGCAACTGATGTTTCATGAGAGATGCCAACCTTCTCATAATATTCACGCAATGTCTGATTAACAAACTCAGTTCCATTATCTGTTCTGATGCGACGGACGGTTTCCTTAAGTCGTACTTGGATCATCTTCAAAAAGTTAATAATAAAAGCTGGAGCTTCATCTTTTGATCGCAAACATTTTACCCATGTAAATCGAGAGTAGTCATCGACAATAACGAGGATGTACTTCTTTCCATTGACACTCGCGACACGCATTGGCCCACACAGATCCATATGCAATAGATAGAGTTTTTCTTGATTGGTATCTTCAGATTTGGGTTTTGTTGGTGTTCTTGAACTTTTGCCTAATCACATGCAGAACATAAAAAAAGTGATCCTTTTCAAACTTGAAGCTAGGGAGACCTCGTACAAGTCCATGTCTTGCAAGATGATTGATAGCACCAAAGTTCAAGTGAGATAGACGACGATGCCATAACCAAGACTTGGTTTTAGACGCCTTTGACAATAGACAAATGGGAGAGGATGCCATCATATTCCCAAGTAAGAGTGTATAAAGATTATCCCACCTGAGATCCTGTCATACAAATCAACACCTTCTAGATTGCGAATGAAGCATGTGTGTTGACGAAAAGCCACTTCAGATGGAAATCAGGAATTGTCCCACCAGAAAAATAGATTATGCCCAAGTCCTTCAACGTAATAAACCCTTGAAATAGTAACATTCCCAATCTGATAGTCTCCATAACCCATTATCTTTGCAACTTGATCATTTTCGAATTTGACTGTACCCAAGAATTTACTGATGAAATTGGTGAGCTGAGAGCGATCTCCGGTCATGTGCTTCGAGCAACCGGAGTCCAAATACAGAGTACATTTGGACACCTGCATTCAAAATAGAAGGTAGATTGAATATTGTTATTGGTGGATCCCTCAGGATTTACTGGGTTCCTGTTTGTTAGCAGACTTTGTTTTTAAGCTTAAAAAAAATGGGGGGGGGGGGGGGGGGGTGGGGGGGGGGGGGGGGGTATTTTGCTAACGGACTCAGTATTCTTATTCTTCCTAGGTTTCCTTGAGTATACCAATTTAACCACAGGTTTGGGTGATTCAGAGTCTAGAACAACGGTTTTCCTAAAAGTGCACTTCCTTAGTAGTGTAATCTAGTTTAAAGGGCACGCATTTCCTACAATAGTGAAGGTCCGACCGGTAGGTCTCCAAATATATCCTATCTGAGTGAACACTTTTCCTATTGGTTTCCAAATAGCTTTCTTAGATTTATGCTGCTTAGTTTAGCAATGAGAATTTTACATACATTCATAAATTAGAAACACACAAAAATATCAGAAACATGCATCATTACTGTTAACACAAGAACCCATAATCAAATCATCTTGTTTCTGGAATTCTGCATAGGAACGCAGATCCATTATTTTAACAGTGCCATTTCCTTTTATTAAACGAATTTAACGTTCCTAGGGCAGCCTGTCTACTTATTCATCGAATACTACTTTGTGTTTGCAGAATCCTATCTTCCCTGGTATTGCCTGAAGGCTGGATCTCTAGCACTAGTAGAAAGTCTTACTCCTGTAGAATGCTACCCACGCATAAGTTAGATATGAAAGTTCGAGTCTGTTTTGTGTGTTTTCTGTGGATGTGAGTGATTCGGCAACCTAACCTTTCCTGTCCTTTTTCCCTTGGTTGACCTCAACTATTTGAGACCAAAATTGTTGATGGCTAGGGCTAAGATCTACTTATGTGTAAAAGCAAATCCTATGACTTTGGTATAACCTAAAGGCAGACCTCAAAAGTGAATCGTTGATGATAATTAGCTATTACTGTATTGGGAAAGAAACGAGACTATATCCCTAAGGACCAAAGCTTCTTCCTGAGTGTGTTTAATATATGAGGAGTGAGCATTCCTTTTATTCAACAATTTAGGCGTGATTGATTCCATATTATCCTTAGATACATTTGGATCAACAGAGTGGGTCTCAATAGCCTCCTTAATACTACAGATTACCCTTTAAGTTTTCTCTACTCATTTTTTAGGGCCTGCTATGACCAAACCGTGTTTCCTCAGTTTTTTGCATTAAAATCAGAAATTCCCCAACATATAATGACTTGCCGTGAATAACGCATCATACATAGTTCTTTTGAATGAACACGTTTTGATTTAATCAGAGTCATAAAGTTGCTTATAGTCTGTTCAAATGCCATTCTCAAGCAACAAATTGACACTCAGGTTCCAATTCAATGTTAAGAGTTCTCAATTTCATCATGTCCATGATTTGACTGAACTATCATCCACATTTCCATTTAAGGACTTAATTTGCCTTTCAATTGACAATGACTGTGTCTTTCGCTTGAGACTAAGCTCTCAATTCACTTAATTCAAACAACTGAGTAAAACTTGGAGCATTTTGATTTAAAACACTGTTTTCTATAGAAATTTTCTCCCTGAATAAAGTGTGAGAATCAGCTTCCAAAGTGATGCAATTGTTTTTCAAGAGTCAAAACTCTTACAAAAGTTTATCGGTAAGTTTCTTTATCACCAAATCCTTTATTGAAAAGCCAGTCTTGAGTTCGAGACACTTGACATTCATTCACAGTTTCACAAACCTCTCATTCATAAAGAGGGGGGGTAGAGAATAAAATTCACAACAGTTTTTACAATATCATTATCAATGGCTTGTGCCAAGAGTCGTTCATTTTCACTCAAAACTTGATTCATTTTAACTGATGTTGTTCGACAGCCTGTTCCATTTGATAAAAGACTTTTGGTCATCGGCAAGTTCTTCAACCAAGTATTGGTTAAAGTTATCGAAGATATCTTTTAATTCTTTGATAAACGGAATGATTTCATCTTGAAAACAAGCCTTTGTATGTTCAAACCCCCTGGTGCCCTCAGTGATAGCTGTGGCAGTGATTCTTTCTTTGACAACCTGATCAAAGCCAGTAAGATAGCGTTTAAGCTCATTCAAGCTATATTCACCGACTTACTTTAGAAATTCTTTGGAACCTCAACTATGACGGTTGTGGAAGAATGAGATGGGTCTAAAGCTGGGACCGAAGTCGCTTTCCAATAGGCATGTTCACTATATAAATCAGATTGTCGAACAAATCGTTTGTAGTAATCGTTATTAAGAACAGCATAATTAATGGGTTTAGTGTTCACTTTATGTTTTACAACCATTGGATCTTGTTCTTTCAAAAGTAATATTAACGACTCCTTCACAAAGCATTAATACTCACATAATCAGGAATCACAATAGTATCCATTTTAAGAATGGTATTCCCGTCATACAGCTTTGGCTTTGACTCCCGAGCTTTCTTCAGATAGAAAGGTTTTTCAAAACCGATAGCTTGTTTCGAGGAATGATCATAACAAATTTTTGATTTAGTCATCATATGAACAGTTTGCGCAGATTTAGACCTTTTTTGAAAAATGATGTTATAAGTTGCTATTTCCTTTTCTAACGCAAATCTCTACAAATATTTCTGTTTTCTTCCAATTTAAAATCATTTTTGATTCAGAAACTGTTTTCATTAAAAGAATCTTTTTTCTTGCACTTTTTCGAAAGATTTGCGCTTTAATAACGTACAATCTCGCATAACGTGTTTCATTGATCCTGAAAAACTGTTTTCAACATTTTGCATTTCTTTCAAATCTTTAACCTCTTACTATATATCTGTAAGCTCGTAGTCAAAGCATGATTGGCACTTTTATATCCAGAATTAAGCATTGGTGCAGTGGCGTCCACTTGTATTTAATTGTTCAAACATAGATAATATCATGACATCTTGTTGAGCAGAAGAGTTAGAATTCTGGACAGTTTCCTGTTGTGCTTCACTTAGATACTGAGAATAAGGAATGATATTGCTATCACTGAGATTTATTTAGTTTCTGACTAACTCACATAATAAGACTGGTCGAAGACGTCATTATCCCGTTCACTTTGAATTAAGTTAAATCAACGGTCAGATTATCTTGATTGAGTACCTCAGAAGTGCATCTTAAGCCATTCCTGACAGATTCGCCAGTAAGAGCAATATTAGCTAGTTGAGTTTCATCACAATCAAGTCATAACATCCAGATCATCGCTTGATAACAGTATTGTGGAGATGACTGCTAATCTAGGGTTTGAATGTCAGGAAAGTCCTGATCGTCTAAAAATGCTATTTTGCATCTCTGTTAAAGCTTGACCACTACTTTGAAGATGAACAGCAACACTTTATCGATGAACCATGCTCATCCCTTTTCCTCTTGGCTTAGTACACGCTTGCAATATACCCTCCCCTTTGCAATTGAACAAATAACAGTCCTTTGTTTCCCTGAGTTGCTTCCACGTGCACCCAGGTTGTATTTTCTTGTTTTTCCAGCAGCATAAGTTAGTTTTTTTTGTACTCCCTGAACCGGTTCACAGTTACTTTACCATCATAGAGGTGGCTTGTTGACGAGGGTTTGACAAAAAAGTCCTTACTGATTGTTGGTAGTAGGATACCGGGATGTGACAACCAGCATTTAAGAATGATCATCATGAGATTAATTGCATTAATTGATCATCCCCTTTTTGAACACTGGAACAACTAACTGGAGACTGGTTGGAAAAATTCAGGTTGTTGCTGTGATAGCTGTGAAGCATAATTCAATTAGAGGATTGATGGATGTGGAGAATAAGCCTTGTGTGAACGGTGATTGGAACTCCATTTGATGGGATAAGTAATTGAAAGAGTGTTGATTGATTGGTTGTGAATTGGTTGAGTTTGATAAGGTGTAACAAACTGTGAAGACTGATATGGTGAAACGTAAAGTTGAGATAGAGACTGTGGGTGAGTGTGTAGATGAGATTGATAAGCTGGCTGAGTTAATTGTGAGAAAAACTAAAGCAAGAGATCGAGTTGCGTGAAATCATCAAACGAACTTCATTTGCATGTCTTTCATGTTGTTGCAGGTAAGCATGAAGCTGATCAACATTGGTAGTGTGCAAGTCTTTGACCAATTTAACATCAGTAACAAATTTGCTCCATTCATCAGGAAGAGTGTTTAAGAACTTGGTGTTGACTTGAAACTGCTCCAATGGCATCTTGTAAATGTTCATATCATTGAGTAACAGAGTGAACCTCAAGTAGTACTCATGTAGCGTCTCTCCTTTCTTGTAAGTGAACTTATCGAATTCATCATACAGCTTGCACTCACGTTCTTGTTTTGTTAACGACGTTCCTTGCATTAGCAGTTTAATCTTCTCCCAAAGATCTTTTGCCACACGATGTTGACTCACAAGAGCATAGATTTCAGTTGGAAGGCCTTGGAGAATGATGTTTATTGCTTTGATGTCACAATCTGCTTGAATGGCTTCAGCTGGAGTCAGTTCAACATATTCCTTAAGCCTTGTTACTCCATCCTCAGTGATTGAAGGCCAAACAAGTGGTCCTTTTTCAACAGAGGCAAGAATCATTCTTCCATGTGGTCTATTCATCATATACAGTTCCATTCTGCTTTTCCATGAATCATACAAGTGTTTTTCAAGCATCGGTGGTTTGTTGTCTCCTCCAGAAAGAAGTGACTTATCGGCAAGAGTCGTCATTGTGGTATCAAAAAGATTACAAATTGATCGATCGGTGGTAGAAAGAAATTGTGTTTGGTTATGTGATTATTGAGTCTTGAAATGAAACTACACGGGATTTTACAATTCTTGACAAAACCGGGAAAACAAGTGTTTGTTTCACGGGATTTTACAAGTCAAAGAAATAACCGTATAATTTAAAAACGAGTTGTTAAGTTTAAACTTAAGTTGGTTTCACTAGTTCGGTTGACAAATTTTAACTAGTTCGGTCCTACTCGTTCGGTCCTGCTTGTTCTTTCCCCCCTAGTTCGATGATCTAGTTCGATCCCTTAGTTCGATGATCTAGTTCGATCCCTAGTTCGATGATCTAGTTCGATCCCTTGGTTCGATTCCTTAGTTCGATCCCTTAGTTCGATGATCTAGTTCGATTCCTTAGTTCGATCCCTTAGTTCGAAGCTCTAGTTCGATCCCTTGGTTCGATTCCTTAGTTCGATCCCTTAGTTCGAAGCTCTAGTTCGATCCTTTAACTCGATTCACTAGTTCGATCTACTTGTTAGGCTTACTCGTTCGGTCTACTTGTTCGATCCAACTAGTTCGGTCCAAACAACTTCGAAACTCAAATCTTCAAAGACTCAAAAAGACACGATTTTGAAAGTTTTTTCGCAAAAATCTTGTACAACTAGTATTACTAACCCTATAGGAACAATAAAAATGAAAACTTTAAGGTTTTTAAGCCAAAAAATTTTAATCACTAATTTGTTCTTTGTAAAGGTTTTGAATACAAATCAAACACAAAAATCTAAACACACCACTCCATGGCTCTTGATACCAATTGTAGAATACTAGTAATCTAATGAATCAACCAAGAACAATAAGTGAGATGTGGGTTGGATTGTTAGAGAGAAACTTGGATGGAATGGATGAATGTATTATGGAATGTGTGAAAATGGAATGAATAACAATGGAACAACCAACCCTCTCCAAACTATGAGAGGTTATATTACAACACTACCATGGCCGGCCCATGGGCTTGAGTTGGACCACCCCTGGCCTTTGGCCCGAACTAGATTACTAATCTAACCCATATACTAACAACGAGCTAGGCCTAAACCATGTACAACTTTGGAAGTGACCGACACATTTTCGTGTTTCAACAACTATATTTTTTGATTAGCATTTTAAAAAAGCTAAAAAGTCCAAAAGTGTCCGAAAAACCCCTTTTTACTATACACAACAATCTACTATTCATATTGTTGTGCCGAAAAATGTTTTCAAGTTCATTGGCTATAACTTTGGCCGTTTTAAGACTGATTTAAGTGGTGCAGATTTATGAAAAACTATCTATTCAGAATGAGCTCTCCAAAAACTACTTTTACGCCTAATGAAAACATTCCTAAGTCGCTCAAAAACCTAAAGCCATTTTGGATCAGGCACACATCATTTTTCCGTAAACGCTAAATCCAAAAATCACACCCATACTTCACAATATTTCTTACTTAGCCTATCTTCATTCACAACTAAACCACAACAAAACCACACCTAAGACTAACCTAATCCCTTCATTTCTATTGTTGCAACCTCATCTCACCAAAAACATAATATTTAATTAAAAAAAAACTAATGAAACAAAGTAATCATTATATTTATAAAATCTTGTTTTTTTAATAATCCATTTAAAAATTAAAAACGCAACATATTGGAAGAAGGATCTTGAACATATATGAAAGAACATAAGTAAACCACAATAAAAGATTTAAGACACTTACAAGAATGAAGAACAAGTAGAGAAATCACAAGATCTATACCCCAAAAAACTAGATCTATAAAACCCAACAACAAATCTTGAAACCTTAGTTTAGATCTTGAAGAAAAACCTTGAAATCAAAGAACCAATACTTCAAACCACCTTAGATGTTCTTAGAAATGAACCTAGTATGCTTGGATCTTGCTAGAAATCAAAGATATAGAAAACCCTAAAAGGGTGTTTATTGCCGTGGCTAAGAACAAAGGAAAAGGGAGAGAAAATTTTCTTGTTGTGACTTTAGAAATGAGATGAACCCTAAGTGTGAGAATGAGATGCTTAAATAGCCAAAGAGGTTTAGAAATTTTTGACTTGTCATGTGGTGTGTAAGTGACCACCACACTAAAGGTGTGTGTGTGTTCCACCAAAACAGGTCACAAGGACCATATGGGGACCTTTTATTTGAGTCTTGATCATATTTAAGGCACAAAACTTAGTCAAATGATGTCAAAGGTCTTAGTATAGTCTACAAGAGTGTAAGAGCTCACAGTTGGTAGAGCATTGGTAAATGTGCATGAAGAATGACCCCTCATGTATCACTTCATTACACATGCAGGGGAAATTCAAGAAAAGATGCCTTTGTTTAAATTTGCAGACTTTTATGGTGCATTTGGTTTGGTTTAGGCGTCCAATGTATAACAAGAGAAGAGGGTAAATTGAAAATTTTAAACTTATGAACAAGAGAAGGACGATAACTAAAGTTACACGTAAAGATTGGGTTTCTGGTTCCGTTTAGAATCAAAAACGCGAAAAACTAAATTTAATTGATAAAACATAAAAATAAATACCGGAGGATCGTCAACAACTAAACACTAGAAAAAATAAAATAACTCATATAATATCTTATACTAATCAAAATCCGAAGTCGGTAACAGGCTGTTCGATAACGTTTTTTCAAATTTACGCGGTAAACTCCGGCGTAAACTGCCGATTCAAACGTAACGAATAAAAGTCAAAAATAAATGATCCCAGAAAAGTTTTAAAATTTTGACCTAAAATTTTAGAGGTGTGACAATCTTCCCCCGTAAAAGAGCTTTGTCCTCAAGCTTAAACGTGACTAAGGATAACGAAAAAGGTGAGGAGTTCATTTTCTTTATTTGATCTTCCGCTTCCACAAGTAACTTGGGCTTCGTCATTCAATTCCAAAGGACCTTCCACGATCGGAATGCGGCTTTTCTTAGCCATTTAAACTTCACGATCCCAAATTTCAACTAGCTCTCAAGTAAAATAACATGTCATCAATTTGGATCTCATCCAACGAATAGCTAGTGGTTCATGCTACGAAACACTTCTTCAAAACTGGAAAACATGAAAAGAACAATAAACATGGCTTAATTGCTCTAGTATTCAAGTCGTAAGCAACGCTAGTTAAAACTTTAGTGAGACATCTGAAGGTCCAAATATGCAAGCGGTTCTAGCATGCCCTGTTTTCCAAAATGTATCACCCCTTTCCATGTGACACTTTCAATTTGACCTTATCTCAAACCTCAAATTCCAATGGCTTACTCTCCTGTCGCGTAAAAAAAAAAGCTTCTTCTATCTAACTTCGTGCAACTTGAATACGAATCTTGATCTGAATGATCCTTCTCAGTTTATTTCATGAACAATTTTCAGACCATTGACTGAGCAGTCCACCAACCTACAGCCTAACAAATAGCTATCGACATTTTTGCCGTAGAGAGCTTTAAAAAACGGTGCCACTTGTGATACTCGTATGAAAACTGTTTGTTGTAAGAAAACCCACACCAAAGGTAAGGTGTCCCTATCCTACCCTTTCCCAAAATCAAAATTTTTAATTACACACAAGCACGTAGCATGTCTTTCAAGGTTTGGATGGTTCTTTCACTTTGACCATTAGTCTGTGGATAGTAAGCCGTACTCATATCCAATTGAGTACCTAGGGATTTGATTATGATTTCCTAAAATTGAGATTGTAAATTTTACTACTCGATCAGAAAATAATCAAACCATCACTCCATGCCTCGAGACACATCCTTCAAGTATGTTCTCGTCAACTTCACCATTAGTCAATATTTCCTTCATTGGTTAAGAAATAAGCAGACTTCGAGAGTCGGTCATATTACCAAATTGTAATCTTGACCAGTTGATGTCTTAGTCAACTTAGTAACGAAAATCCATATTAAATTTCTCGCCTCTTCTATTCTGGATCACAGGTTGAACCAACAAACCCGATAGTTTTTGGCATTCGACCTTAACTTTTGCACAAGACAGACACTTACTGATGTATGTGGCAATCTCAGCTTTCATATTCGGCCCACCAATCCAGTTTCCTTTAAATCTTGGTACAATCTTGTCTGATCCAGGATGAATGAATATTTTGACTTATTCGATTCGTTCATAATCAACTCTCTTAATTACCCTCGACAAGGTATCCAAAATTTTATTCTCATACATAACTTCCATCAACACGGGGTTCGAGATCCCTTAATCATACCACTTACATATCTCGGTTGTCAAAATTCACACTCCTTTCCTCGCCACAGCTTGAGCTTTTAAAATTTACATATGAAGTTCAAGACCAATACGTTTTCAAACCAAAGCTCGAACTCGTAGCGGCTTATTCCATTCCTTTCGGATCAAGGCATCCGACACCACGTTCGCCTTTCCTGGATGATAACGAATCTCGCAGTCGTAATCGCTCAACAGCTCTAACCATCTACGTCGTCTCATATTCAACTCTTTCTGATCTAGAATATATCAAACTCTTATATGAACATGAACACAATGAATTCGTGCGTACAAATAATGTCTCCACATTTTTGAGAGCAAACACTAATAACACCAAGCAATAAGTCCCATGTGTAGTGTAATACTTCTCATGAATCTTAAGTTGTGGGCGTGACGCTGTATGGTATGACCTTCCTCTCCCTTGTCATCAAAACTGTGCCTAACCTTTACCGAAAAGCATCAAACACTAAAACTACGAAGATTTCACTAACCTTCGTTAAAGCCAAAATCGGTGCACTATACAATTTCTGCTTTAACAGTGAAATGCAGCTTTTGCCTTTTCAATCCAATCAAACTTCACGATCTTCTAGTCAGCTTCATCATAGGTTTTGGTAATCTTCGAGAAAACCTGTCGATAAATCATTCGGTAATAGCCGGCAAGACCTAAGAAATTGACGAATCTTTACGAGTCTTGGGTATCCTAATCCTTGATTGACTTCAATCTTAGCATAGTCTACGAGAATGCCTTCACTATCCAAAAAATTTCCAAAACGTCAAATAAAAAACCAAAAAAAGGGAATTTATACCCTGAACACCAAAAAACCGCATTTCAAAAACTTGGCGTACAATTCTTCCTCCTAATAGCAATAATCCAAAATTAACTTAAGATGTACGCATTCTCTTCTAGCTCTTAAGTAGATCAAGATGTTCATCAATAAAAACTGCTCATGAATTTAACTAAAGTACGTTTTGCACATACTGAATCATCAATCCATGATACCGATGGTACGTTAGTCAGTCCAAACGGCCCTTCACTTGAAAATGATCGTGACCGTAGCGAGTCCTACAAACCAATCTTTGGAATGTCATCCCGTCTCAACTCTGGTTGTTGATAAAGCAGGTCTCAGTGTCGATCTTAAGAGTAAAAAAAACTCTTGACCCCTTGCAACTGATCAAACAAGTCATCAATTCTATTCTCGAAAGTGATTATCGATTCTTTATAGTCAACTTATTCATTTAACGGTAATTGATACACATTCGAAATGATCATCTTTCTTTTTGACAAACAAGACTGTGGCTTCCCCAGGTGAAGGAAACTCCGTCTTATAAATCCCTTTTCATCAAGTCTTGTAATAGTAGACAGTAGTCATGCAGTTCTGACGGTGCTAATCTATTGGGGCGCTTGCACAAGTTCACACCAGGGACCAATTCGATTGAAATTCAACTTGAACATAGGCGGTAATCCATGGCAAGTCTTCTGGAAAGACCTCTGGAAAAGTCCCGTACCTACAGCATGTCCTCAATTCGATTTCCTCCTACCTACTTTGTCTTCGGTTTCCTTCTTCGTAATTTGTGCCAAAAAATTAGGCAACCTCTCTTGATATATTTCTGAGTTTTAAGTGCACTTATAAATGCTCACTTCGACTTCTCATCCTTTGCCGTCCTCTATCACGCTTGAAACTATCAAAACTTCATCTCCAAGGGAATTCTCCACGAGCTTCCATCACCAACGATCACCGCTGATGGATCGCTACCAAACATGCCGATGATGACGTCAAAACTACCCCCCCCCCCAGCACCCCCCTCCCCCACCACCCCACCCCCCCCCCCACCCCCGCGACTACCCACCCCCCCTCCCCCCCCCCCCCCCCCCCACCCCCCCTCCCCCCCCCCACCCAGTTCTATTGCATTAGGATCATATTGAATGGGTGACCTAATAATCCTAACGTACAGCCTCTAAGTACGGTATTAGTTTCAAAAATTCTTCCATCGGCTAATTCGACAACATAGCTAACGTCTAAAGTATCAGGGGTTACATCAAGCAAAGGAACAAAATTAGTCTACACAAACTTCGATCGTCGGCGCCTGAATCAAATGATCATCAATCATAAAAGTTTATTGATGAAGAAATGTACCCTAACACATTTGAATCGGGGTTAGCAATCTCTTCCACTAGCACATATGCTTTTCCTCTTGCTTCACACACACCATTCTTGTTCCATGCTTGTTTCTACGTTTTTGACCTTTTAGCTTTGGCCATCACTCCTGTATGCCGCTTGCCTTCCACACTCAAAACAAGTTTAAAACACTCTGATTCCCTATTTGACACCCTCTAAGTAAAGGTAGTGGAATATGTGTCCATTATAATCCCGGGTCAATGCTACCCAACCTTGTTTCACACCTTCCCCCACATCCTCTAGTGCAAGGCCTTCATGATGAAGCTTACCACTATGTTTGCAGAGAGACAACAGTAGTCCATTATATGGTTTTCTCCCATTGTTGTCAGCCGTATAGGCTCTCGCCACATTCTAACCTTCTAACAATTATCTTTTCAATGGTGACTGTTTGTCCACAATTGTCTCTCTGATTGACCTCTAACCTTCTTTTGTTTTCAGCATTTTTCACAACATATCCCTTCAACTTTTGGTCCATTAAGTTGTTAGCAATTCGAACAACATCTTGGAGTCTTTTAGGTATTCAACACCATAAATTACATCCCTTAGATAATACGGGGATACCTCTAATGAATTTCTTACTCGATCCTCCACCTCCGAGACCAACTTAGTGCACAATCATAGTAAACTCTTGAAAATCTCTGAGTATAAAGTTAGCCAATCAATGTTCTTTATTATGTCAAATTCCACAGCTCAAATTCCATCATCTTTTGGATTTCATTTCTTGGGCAGTACACTTTAGCAATTAGCTTCAAAGAGCTCTCTCCATGGACATGGAAAATGCAGCCTCAGTCCATAGACCTCTTATGTGAGTTCCCAACCAAGTTAGTGCACAGTTTTAACATGTGCAAGTAGGCATACCTTGACTGGTAATATCTTTGGACAATTGCTGATATAAAACAAGATTACCAAGCTTCTTAAACCACCTTATCAACCCAACAACTCCTTCCATTCCCTTGAAGTTAAGTGGTTGACACTTCATGAAGTCTTGGTATGTACACTCCCGAGCAACAGGCCTAACATCCCTATTATTCGCATTCGGATTTTCATTTCGTGCCATCACTATCCTCTACCCTTTCCAACTCCACCATATCCATCTCCACCAATTCCATTATCCGCGTTGCTTCCATTCTTGCTTTGATTTTCAGCCTCAAGACATGGCAGCACCGGTTACCTCATAAGCAGCCACGCTTCTTCATTCATCGATTAACTAGGTTCGTCGATTGCCATCCAGGGTCATAACTAGACATACAGTATAGTACATGTTACTACAGCCCCAGACATAGCACATGGTTAGTTATATCATACGAGATATAGCCACTATAAATGGTATATAAGGTTTATATAGGAAAATACAATAGAACATGTTTTGCCAGAACAAGTAAATAACAATAAAGATGAATACGCGAAGAAGAAATCAACAACTTTTCATATCATATATAAAAGGCATTAAGTCGAGCACATTTAACCCCTCAACGGGGAACTTGATATACTTTTAAAACTACTAACACTAATCTACTAATAACTAAAGTCCATACACATCATCATGGACAAAAACCCCAACGCCTCACAGCGAATGTCTCTAATCTCCTAAACCTCATCCTATCATAGTAACAAAACCTACGGATCTACCTGAGCTCACTCTCTATAAATCCAACGCGCTCCGTACCTGTTCGTCTCTCACTCTCTCCATCATCATGGTGCCTCGCAGTCTCGCGTTGCTCCTCTCTAAGGATGCAACCTGCTTAAGTAAGCTAGCTCTCTCTCCACCAAGCAATCAGACTTCTAGATCGACAAAAGAATCTCACCTCCAACCTTCTCTAACCTGTCTCACTGTCCTCTATCCTCTAAAGAGTATCAAATAACATGCATAATAAAATTGATTCTTCAAGCCTCCTCAACCGCTCCAAATGCTCTACATACAGCAACCAGCGATAATCAAACCATCAGGATAACAATCCCAACAACCACAATCCCACTCTAACCACTATAGTAATCCCCGTCTAATCACTGGACTTGCCCTCGGTCCTCAACCACGTCCACTAAATCCATCCATAACCATCGACCTCCCATGTCAATATCTGCATCAACCCTAGCCTAAAACATCCCAATCACTGCAAGCCTTAATAGCTGTAGCATCAGCGTCAAAGTCCTCTAATAAATCCTTATCAATTTCCTCTTAACACTATCCATCTGGTGAAAATAGAATCCCTAAACCTCTTGTGAGGTGGAAGAAGATCAGCACGAGAAGGAACTAAAGCTCTCATAGCAATGAATAGATAAAGTCACGGTAGCAGCAGAGGACCTGCATCTCTTGTGAGATGGACATAAGATGACTCAAAAGAAAATCCGCAAGCTGACGACTCGGATTCCTTGTGGAGTACATGGTAGAATAATTGTGCCGACCTTTAAACAGAGATAGGCCTCAACAACACACCGTAGAGTCCTAGCACGTGATGACTGAACATATCACAGAGGGTGAAAATAATCAGTAAACGTGGGTCTGGTTGAGTATGACCAGAAAATGAATGACCCAAAATAGAATGCCCAATAGTGAATGACCAAAGAGAATGACTAGATGATGATCCGGAAGTAAAAACATCCAAGTGATGTGATTTTACCAACAATGTAAACGATGAGAGGTAAAGGTCTAACCCGACTTCTTCGTGGTTATAGCCTACAAGACCCACCAAGATGAGTACAAAAGTCGACAAGTGGTGAATTCCACCCCGGTGTCAGATAAGAATAGCTGCTCGTCGTCGCTGAATTCTCGTTGAGGCAAACAACATGTGCAAGAGGAAAACTAAGATGATGGAGCAACAATAGCAGAAGGTGCGGAGTAACAATATACAAAAGGTGATCTCTGGAAAAAGAAGTAGTTAGGTTATACACGCCTCTCATATCTCATATCAAACTCTAAATCGTCAGAACACAAGAAAAGGTGAAACATAGGTGTCTACATATATGGAAGGTGGTGAACTCTTCGATGGATCAGCCTCTGACGATGAATGAGTATCAAGCTCGAGTACCCTGGCAGTGCAGCAGACTATAGCCCCCCCATACCATCCGTGTCGAAACCGAGACCTCAACATAAATAGAACCTAGAAAAAAGGATCCCACACTCTTGACTAATACGTTCGAAGAAATAGAAATGACCGGAGGTGCCATAACCTGCACAAGCAAGAATTTATATAAATTCCCTTTATATCAAACCATGCAAAGGTGCTGTAACGCATAAGAAAATAAAAGATGGTGTAAAATATAGTCCCATGGCCAAAAATTAATCTATATAATTATGGAAACTATTAAATTAATACTAATTGCTACTTTCATAGTAATTATATACGTAAGCAGGTAAACACGTAGGATCACATACTGGTTATAGACCAGACCTAAATATAATACCTGGTTCTCTATAACCTTGGCTCTGGATACCAATATGTCACACCCCCAAACGGGGCCTAGTCGGAAACACGTATCTGGGGGCGTGACATCATAATATACATCACACATGATACAAAGAACGACCTCTAAGGGTACGTATAAAAATCTAACATCGTTGCATTAATTAAAATAGTTAAAGTTTTACATAGGCCCAAAGATAATATGCGGAAGCGAATAGAAGGTTTTAAAGTTTGACAACGATGTTAACATAGATAATAATAATTCTTGAAAATCGGTCCAATACAAGGCAACACCATAAAGCAAGCAAAGACATCCA